>JACMIG010001109.1:0-22896 GCA_014805385.1 Levipalatum texanum
CAAAACCCGCACCTGAAGTCCATGAACAGTCGAAGGACTACTGAGTTACGATAGAAAATTCAATATTCGAGAGTCAGAAAAGGCGGTTTTTTGAGCGTATGTACATGGAAGAGATGTAATACGTTACTTTTGAATTTTTTCTGATTTTCCATTAAAAATTCTACAAAATTAGTTGATTTGGGAAAAATTTGAAATGGAAAATGGATTTCAGTCGGGTTGAAAAACGCCGAAAATCACCATTTTGGGAATTATGCGTTTTGACAAAATGAAAATATTTTCATGAAAAAGAGCCTGTCCGGTTACCTATGAATCCGTTTCATTCGTTTATTATCTCGTTATGTATCAGCAGGACGATAATTCGCAGAAGAGAGTAGTTTCGCGACGGCGCACCCACTTCTAACTTAAGAGGCGTGACATGCAGATAGGGTCCCATGGCAATCTCATATTGAAGTTATCGTAACCATACATGTTCCTCAAAAAAGTTCGTGACTAAAAATGCGGGTTGGTACCTATTTTTTGTCCGAATTTTTGCGGGTGGGTACCCATGCTAAAAAATTTCCACACTTTTTATTTGTGGCAAAAATAATCATAGAATCTTCAATTTGGCTCGACTTGTTTCGCATCCAATCGTCGTATCGCAAACTGAAATTATACAGTATCTTAAACTGAACTTGCGCAGGCCATGGAAGTTTAGATCGGGTAAAATAAACTGTTTTTTACTCAAATGTGTTTGAAATATGCTGTCAAGGAAAATATCTAAAATATAATGAAAAAGATCGCGTGCGGGTAGGTCGCCAATCACGGAATAAATGGTTGCATTGCGACTGCTAATGAGCAACTTTCAAGAACGTATATCGATATGAAGAAACCATATAACTTCAAGTTTCTTTGTGACTTGCAACTCAGAAAAATGCAGAGAAAAAGATGCTTCAGAGATTGAAAGTCTGCCGCGTCGCCATCTTCAGATAAGTGGGTTCCCTAAAATGTCGTTATCAGAACTTTTCGCGACCGTGCCACGCTATCAAAAACTCGCTGTTACCCAAATTTTTCGGTGACTTGCAACTCAGAAAAATTCGCAGAAAAATATCCTGAAGTCCGATTTTCGCTGCCTACTCCCCATCTTCAGATAAGTGGGTCTAGGTCTGGGTTAAGTCCCAGACTTAACGCAGACCTAGACCCACTTATCGTAAGATTGAGAGTAGGTGACGAAAAACGGACTTCAGGTAAATTTTTTGCGGATTTTTCTGAGTTGCAAGTCACCAAAAAATTCGCGTTACAACGTGTTTTTGATAACGTGGCATAGTGGCGAAAAGTTCTTAGGACGAAGTTTTAGGGTACCCACTTATCTGAAGATGGCGACATGGCAGACTTCCAAACTCTGTAGCATATTTTTCTCTGAATTTTTCTGATTTGCAAGTCACAAAGAAACTTGAAGTTATGTGCTTTCTTCGTAGCGTTCTGCGTTCTTGAAAGTTTCTGATTACGCTGTCGCAATGCAACCATTTAATCCGTGATTGGCGACCTACCCGCATGCGATCTTTTTCATTATATTTTACTATATTTTCCTTCGCGATTTATTTCAAAAACATTTGAGTAAAACACAGTTTATTTCACCCGATCTAAACTTCCATGGCCGGCGCAAGTTCAGTTTACGATACTGTATAATTTCAATTTGCGATTCGACGATTGGATATGAAAGAAGTCGAGCCAAAATAGATGATTATATGATTATTTTTGCCACAAGTGAAATGTGTGGAAATTGTTTTATCATAGGTACGCACCCGCAAAAAGTCGGACAAAAAATTAGGTACCCACCCGCATTTTTACTCACGAACTTTTTTGAGGAACATGTATGCTCCCAATCTCTAGATTACAATAGTTCCACGACAGCCGGCGCCGAGCCAGTTGACATTTCCAATGGAGAAAGAGCGGAACCGCCTATAGCCAATATAGTGGGGTAAGCCAAGGTCCCCGAGTGTCTAGGACTAGTGATATGGTCTACAAAAGGAAGAAACGCTCATTGTCAGAGACACATCGGTTCTTTTTAGTTGCATTACTAGGGCCATCAAATGGATCAACATGATTCCCTCGAATCTCCCATTTATCTATCTGCTTACACCTCGATTCGCTTGTTTCGAATCTCACGCCTAACGTGAAGTTGGCATCGTTTGATACCTCAATGACAGTATTCATTGTCGAAGCAAAACCACCTATTCCTTATGTCCCTTTCTCCCTCGACTCCGATTCACCAGATTTTGCTGTATCAGACACGCGGTAATCTTAGCTTGGATTATTCATGATTGTATTACTCATCATAGTCATATCGTCTATTGATAAGTTTCCTCGAACCTCCAATTTCCCAGTTTCATTCTCCCTCGATTCACCAGGTTCACAAAAAAAGAATGTGCAAGAGGCTTTAGCGTAAAATTAACGTGTTCTGGATTCTGATTGATTCTCCGTTTTCCCAATTCCCAAAGGAAACGAGGTCCGCGAGAAACGCGAAGCTAGGCTCCCCCACGAAATTATGATAGGTTCCAATAATATTCTGCATCCTCGATGAATTCACAAATTCACCAAATATCCCTTTTCCAAATTCCTTGCTACACCTAATCACCTGTTTCCGCCCTCGAGTTGTGAAGCCCTCTGAACATCGAAGTCATCTCTATTACATAAGTACCCATCCTAGCAGGCGCAGACAATGAGATACTACACGGAGAGAAGCGACTCATCGTCCGCGAGGCTCGTATAATCACAATCGTAAAAACTCCTTTGAAACTAATAGTAGTCACGGTGGGCGCCGTGCTCCCATCACCCTCAAATTTCCGATTTCTCTCAACACTTCCAACGTCGTGAGCGAAAAACGTGAACTGATTCCCACACGTGAAACTTCGAAAATGGTAATATTTTTAAGTACGAGTAGTTAGCTTTATCGAAAATACACTGTGAATGTCTATTATCACAATTCCCTGCTACGGCGATTCACCAGCTCCCAATGTCACAGCGGCGTAAATTATTAGCGAAATGGCAAGGACGTTCGAATGAAAAACATTGCACCCGCGGCGAAGCTCTATGCACTGTCTCCCGCTGGTTGGAGCGTGTCCCTCATTACTGCATTTATCTCGTCCCCGCAACAATTCCCATCAACCAGAAAACAAAGTGCGTTTTGTTTTGAATATGATTACGAGTGCTGAGCGAGATGTCAGTCAAATATATCTTTTGATAGAGCGTTCGAAACACAGACTCACATGGTTGATGTCTGCTATTGCCGAACAGGGAATTCATAGCACGCCGTCCAAATGCATAAACACAGGAACTAGGTGTTGAAAATGGGCACTGAAATACACTCGACACTGCATCCTTCTTATCCTCCAAAAGAAATGGCCTTCGGACTGTGCATTGATTCATGTTTTGTGTGGAGTGGAACGGATACGGATCATAGATCAAGTTGTCAATCAAAAAGAACTTTTGAAAGACTACTCTCGAAGCATGGATTCACATGGATTGCATCTCTTCTTGTAGTGGGAAAAGTTGTCGGGCGCCATCTAATTGCTAAAGACACAGGAACAAGACGTGCAAATAGGCGAGGCGTTCCCTTCAACAGTGGTTTATTTCACCCTCCGATGCTTTTAAATTGTATTCGGTTCTGCAAACTAATTTTGGTTTTGGTTGCATTCAAGACTATTCTCTCATCGAACTAGCCACCAACTAGCGTTACATAAAAGCCGTTCGAAACATAGATTCACGGGGTTTTCCTCTTATGAACTGAGCGCCCCCCTCGTTACAGCGTTTATCCTAAAGCCCTAACAACAAGAGTAAAACTAAGTTTCACAACTGCCGACACGGACAGGGAAAGATTCCATTCCCAACGGAGAGAGAGATAACAAATACATACAACCCACGAGAAGCACTACATTAGACCAAATACTGAAACTTTGTTCAATTACGATTTTCCATCCCATCGACAAGATCCATCGACTCTCCGTTGTTCAAAGTCTCTGTAACTCTGATTCACCTGTTTCCCTGTCAATGAGTCGCGAACTTGAGTGAATGACCTCGTAGGTGCAGACAACAGGATTCACTATTTTCAGAGAAGCGAGAGGTGTAAAAGAGCGCGAGGAATGCGAATCGATCAGACTCATTTGTGTTGGGTCGACGATGGACAACATGATCGATGCGATTTATTGTATCGACATTTTCCCAATTCCATGTTTCTACGAATCACCTCTTTCTCATAAAGCGGTATAAAAACACCGGCGTGAGTTCACATCAGCATTCCAAGGATGTCTGAATGAGTATTGTTGGCTCTGTTATAGATGATTGGTCCCAAGAAAATAGATTGGTACCAAGAAAATTGATTGGTCCCATGAAAATAGATTGGTCCCAAGAAAATGGATTGGTCCCAACAAAATATATTGGTCCCAAGAAGAGGCAGTTTCAAACGGGTCCCAGAGGTGGTGCAGGACACGGCGTTCGTACCAGAGGTGGTCCCAGAAGTGGCGTAGGTCACGGCGTTCGTACCAGAGGTGGTCCCAGAAGTGGCGTAGGTCACGGCGTTCGTACCAGAGGTGGTCCCAGAAGTGGCGTAGGTCACGGCGTTCGTACCAGAGGTGGTCCCAGAAGTGGCGTAGGTCACGGCGTTCGTACCAGAGGTGGTCCCAGAAGTGGCGTAGGTCACGGCGTTCGTACCAGAGGTGGTCCCAGAAGTGGTGTAGGTCACGGCGTTCGTACCAGAGGTGGTCCCAGAAGTGGCGTAGGTCACGGCGTTCGTACCAGAGGTCGTCCCGGAAGTGGTGTAGGTCACGGCGATCGTGGTCCCAGAGGGAAAGAACGAACGCATGACATACATCTCTATCTAGTACACAGGGGACTCAGAATCTTCGTCTGGCCTGAGAGAAATGGGCAGAGTCTGGTCGAAAAATCGACTGGCATCGTTTCAGACGGCCTGTCGCGATTCGCAGACAGAGCGCAGTCGGTAAATCGTTTGCCGTGAACGAGACAGGTCTCGAGATCAATTCCACACCATATCGGAGACTTTTGCTACCTTCCATCAAGCAGTTTTTTGCTGAAAATGCGCGTAGAACACTCATGTGCTGCTCGCCCTGTCACACATTTAGAATAAATGAAAATGAATGAATTTCGATGGAAGGGAGCTATCCCGTCTCTTTAACCATAATACTGCCTCGATAGTGCATTAAAAGTACCCAAACCATATATCAGAAGGAAGCTACGAGCATTCTACAGAAGGCCGTGTATCGAATTTTTATTATCTCCAAAGGTGCGCGAGATATGCAAATTTCCGTGCTACAAATAGCTTTAACTTTTTAACAACTTATTTGTTCGATTTTTCGACACACAGGGTTGTTCAACATGGTCTTAGCTCCATTCTGATATATGATATGTGGCACTTATTTTGAAACGCTGGAGCGGTATTAACTTTTTAAGGATATCCGACACTCTCATGCGTATATGAGCTCCGAAAATGTTGAACATAATGAAAAGAATATTCAAAATGTAGGCCCTGACATGCCAAGTCACAATGAGCATATATGCATTGGAAACAAACCGACTAGTGCATGGATACTTACTGAAAAGTGGCTATCTGAGCACTAAAAACTTAATACCGTCTTGGTAGTGCAAGAAAAGTACCACAAACCATATATCAGAAGGAAGCTACGAGCATTCTACAGATGGCTGTGTATGGAATTTTGATTATCTCCAAAGGTGTGCGAGATATGCAAATTTCCGTGCTACAAATGGCTATAACTTTTGAACAAATCATTTGTGTGGCTTTTCGATACACAGCGTTGTTCGTGATGCTCTTAGCTCCATTTTGATATATGATGTGTGGCAGTTATTTTGAAACCCTAGAACGGTATTAACTTTTTAAGGATCTTTGACACTCTCTCGCGCATATGAGGTCGTAGACAGAACTTTGCAGTACGAAATAGGTATTCAAAACGTAGGTCTTGAAACGATCTTTCTTTCGGGCATAAAATTGCCTTTGTATCTTTATTCATTCTCACAATATGAGGAGAAAACCATTTTCCAGACAGATCACCGTCTGTTCTAGACAGAGCAGACGGAGACCCAGACTCTGCCCATTTTTCTCAGGCCAAACGTAGATTCTGAGTCCCCTGTGCTAGTACCACTTGGAGTACCAACGCCGTTACCTCCACTACCTCTGTGACCTTCTCCATTACGAACGTCGTGACCAACACTACTTCTGGGACCCCCCCATACACTACTTTTGGGACTAATCTATTTTGTTGGGACCAATCAATTTTCTTGGAACCAATCTATTTTCATGGGACCAATCAATTTTCTTGGGACCAATCTATTTTCTTGGGACCAATCATCTATAACAGAGCCGTATTGTTTCTCTTCCTCTTTCTCTTTTTCTATCGCGCAGATAACTATGGTCACGGTTTCCAAAGGATGGAGAAGTTAAAATCACAAAATCATTACGGGAGGCGCCCAACTGTTGGTGGTAGATGCACCCCCATGAGTTATTTGTAAATGTAGAGTTTTATGGAAAAATTCGAAATCCCCTTGGGTCCCGAAAAAAAAAGAGAGGAGTCTCCGGATTAGCTGCAATGTGTTTCTAGTGAAGTACACTACATTTAATGTCCCCTGGGATTTTGCTCGATGTAAGCAGAAAAAAGTTACGGATGTCATGTCACACAAATCACCCCCGGTCGGCCCTTCAGCATCCTTTCGCCGGGAATAAATTATCATAGAAATAAGCGGTGATCATTCAGGCATACCCCGAGCATAACTAAAATCAGAATCTAGCTGTCCTTTTTTTGGAAAATGGTCATATGTGTTGGTGACTTACGGCGTGGAGGTCGCGGGTTCGATCCCCGCCGCGGCCAACTCTTTTGCTTTTCACTGTGATTATTTTCAGACTACGAATCTTTCTTCCCGGTATGCATAAAACCGTTTTTGGTCAATTTCGAGCAAAAAATTTTTTTCGATTTTTCTGACCATGACCACCTCATGGTTTGAAAACTATCCATCCCCCCTTACCTCAGAAAATTCGAAAAAAAATTTTTACTCGAAATTGACCAAAAACATCTCAAAACTTCGTTTTATGCCCATTGGAACACTCCTTGACCGATCCCGACAAACTTTATTTTCAGCAAATTTTGACCATGAATTTAGACCATCATGGTTCCGTCGTCGGACAAAAAGTTGACAGGTCGACTATAGTAGATTTTTTTTGAATTCCTGACGGTTTTATGCATACCGGGAAGAAAGATTCGTAGTCTGAAAATAATCACAGTGAAAAGCAAAAGAGTTGGCCGCGGCGGGGATCGAACCCGCGACCTCCACGCCGTAAGTCACCAACACATATGGCCATTTTCCAAAAAAAGGACAGCTAGATTCTGATTTTAGTTATGCTCGGGGTATGCCTGAATGATCACTGCTTATTTCTATGATAATTTATTCCCGGCGAAAGGATGCTGAAGGGCCGACCGGGGGTGATTTGTGTGACATGACATCCGTAACTTTTTTCTGCTTACATCGAGCAAAATCCAAGGGGACACTAAATGTAGTGTACTTCACTAGAAGCACATTGCAGCTAATCCGGAGACTCCTCTTTGCTTTAGAAAAAAGTTATGGCCAAGCAAAGATCGTTATTGATTTCGCGTCGGGACCCAAGGGGATTTCGAATTTTTCCATAAAACTCTACATTTACAAATAACTCATGGGGGTGCATCTACCACCAAGAGTTGGGCACCTCCCGTCATGATTTTGTCCCTATGTCCGCCTCTCCGCGAAGATACGAGAGACGGCCTCTCAATCTCCTATTTCGTTCTCTCATTCCACTCCGAATCACCTGCTTGCCGGAGTAGTCAATTTGAGTGAATACCCTCGTAATTCCTCGATACACAACACTTTCACAGAAGTTCCAAGACTACCGTCGCAGACAGGGATTCACCATTTACGCGAAGAGAGACGTATTTTTGAAAGGAGCGCGAGGAATGCGAAGTCGATCTGACTACGAAATTTCAAAAACAGTATTAATTTTTGAAATGACCATTCCCACCTGTACCAACGAGATCCGTTGAATCTCTCTTTTCAAAATTCAATGCATCTCCAATTCGCCTGCTCGTAAGTGTGGCTAACAACATCGATTTGAATAAAGTCTGATTTACCTGCTTCCAAGGCCACTGCCAATAAGTCAGTGTTGCACGAGGAACGCGAGGCAAGCCCCCCTTGCAACATTGATAATGGTATTATTACTACTCATCGAAATAGTTAGCAAATCTCCCTTTTCACAATTCCTTGCGACTCCAATTCACCTGTTCCCCCGTCACCAAATTGAGTGAAACCCGAACATCAAAGCCTCCTATTAAAGAAGTATCCATATCGACTGGCGCAGACAACAAGAGACAACATTGGAAACGGCGATAGGCGAAGCACAGTCCGTGGGGCACACAAAATTGCAATGGTCTTGAAATAATACTTTGAAAGTGATAATATTCCCGGTGCGCTATCCCATCGAATCTCCTATTTCTCTCTCAACGCATCCAAACTCGCGAATATCCCTTCAAACTTCGATGGCATAATAATTTTGTGTTATCGTACGTGGCCGTGATACATCGACAATATTAACTGAATCACCGTTTTCATAACTCCCTGTCACTCAGATTCACCTTCTCCCAATGTCACAGCGGCGTGAATTATTAGCGAAATGCCGAGGACGTTCGAATGAAAAAAGGCCAACTCGCTGCATTTACTCTCTCGAAGAGACAATTAACGCCTTTGAAACCACGAAAATATTATTTTTTGTCTGCCATAAACCGAAGCGTCATCGATGAGATTCATTCTATCTTATATTTCTTCATCAGTTTCCACCCCGATTCGCCAATAGGAGTTCAAGTCCTCCCTACGGCACGAAGAACATACGCACCAGCTGTGCACGCGCATTTTAAAAAATGAAAGACTTTATACCAACGAAGGAGAGGAAGAGACCATAGTCGGCAAAGAACGAACAATTATTATCCATTGAAACTTCGACATGGGTTTTATTGTCTGGCGCACAAGCAATTCTAATTTCCCGTTCCGCGACACTGCGTTTATCTCATAGTCCCTTTCTGTATCTCCGGAACAAAAAGGGCTACGAAGCTGAAATTTTGTATGCTAGTTGGACCTGGATTCCAACCGAAGCCTGCAAAACTAGAGCAACAAACTCTTTGAGGACGCAGAGATACGGCAAGGTGGCATTTTGACTCCCGATCAATAAGTTAGAATTGCTTGGGCGCTTGACAATAGTACTACTCAAACACAACTAATCGACGATATCCATTGAATATCCTCCTTCCCAATTGCCTGCTACACCGATTCGCCTGTTCCCAACGCCCCGGACATCTGTGACTTACAATTAGCGCCCTCTGATGCAATGCTTTTATGTGGTGTTTAATCAGAAAATACCAAGACCCGATCGACAAGATCCGTCAAATCTCCTTTTTTCCCATATTCTGCTACCTAGATTCACCTGCTTTCCAATTTGCGTGAATTAACTTTCTATTCCCGTATGCAGTCACAAAAGTTCGGAGACTACCGGCGTTGAGACCTCGATTCCTCTGCAACCCGCAAAAGAGTATTTTTATCCTTCGATAACCGTCCACTTATCGACGAGATCCATCGAATCTCCTATTTCCTTCTTCAATTCCACGATGATTCACCTGTTTACCAGATTCGCCAATATGAGTTCGAGTCCTTCCAACTACACGAAAAATATTACACCCACGCAATAAATCGCACAAGGTTCCATATTGGGCCCACGTAAATAATGAGAGACATCGTTTCCAACGAAGAGAGGAAGAGGTAATAATTGACGAAGCACGTACAGTTATCTCCCGTTGAAACTTCGATAATGGTATTCAAGCGGTTCGGTCTTGGCGTTTCATCGACGAGAACCATTGAATCTCTATATTCCAAATTGCCTGCAGCACCGATTCGCCGGTTCTCAATGTCCCGGCGACATTTTCTTACAATTGACGCCTTCAGCTGTTGTCTAGGCAATGCACAACATCCTATCGACAAGATCCACCGAAACTCTATTTATCCAATTCCCTGCTAATTCGATTCACCTGCTTGCGTTGTCAAATTTAGTGAATGCCCTCGTAATTGGCCAATACACATCACTTTCCACTGACAAAGAGAACGATGCGCGAGGAACGCGAATTTAGACTCCACTTTCAGCTTAGATAATGGTCACAATAGATCGACAAAAAACAATATTCACTGCATCTTCCTTTTCTCAATTCCTTGCAACAGGAATTCACCTGTTTGCCCGAGCCGATATGAGTGAAGCCCTCCTGAACACCAAAGGAGGACGTCACTCATATCGGTCGGTCACTCACATCAATAATCATTTTATCGAAGATGTGTATTAAATCTCCTATTTCTTTCTCTCATTTCACACCGATTCACCAGTTTCGCCGAATAAGACTCGCAATAAATCATCGCTCGAATTAGTCATGATATTATTACAGAGAACCTCGTCTATTGATAAGTTTCATCGGACCTTCCATTCCCCCTCCCATTCTGCCTCGATCCAGCTTTACAAAGATCGAGTCCCAATCAAACTTCGGATGAGATTTCTACATCTCCCATCCCCCCTATTCTCCCTCTCTTCACATGCTTCGTCACATCTTCGACGAGCTCGCCTGTTTCGAACATCCCTCAGCACTCGATGTTATCGATGGTGGCGCTCTGTAATAAAAAAAGGAGTATTCTCGTCATCTGGAATCCTCCTTTGAGTCCCTCGTCTCTCGCTCCACTGTATGGACACAGGAAGCATGTGTATGAAGTGGATAAAGTATGTCCCTAATTACCGAATTTAAGAATCACCAATCGAGTTAT
Organism: Levipalatum texanum; assembly: GCA_014805385.1. Classification (NCBI taxonomy): domain Eukaryota; kingdom Metazoa; phylum Nematoda; class Chromadorea; order Rhabditida; family Diplogasteridae; genus Levipalatum; species Levipalatum texanum. The sequence goes on from JACMIG010001109.1 coordinate 10,876, forward strand.
CAAATAGATCTTGGATAGACTCCGCTCGAAACACCGATGTACTTGGTTTACATCTGCGGTCGTTCAAAATGTAGATTCACGTGATTTGCGTCTCTTTTTGAGCGAAGCGTCCCTCTCTCTCATTACTGCGTTTATCTCACAGCTCCGAAAATAAATAAAAATGAAAACCATCTCCGATGCCCGCGATCTTATCATTTCCTCCACCTCTTCTTCCTTCAAATATAATCAGTTTTAAATTTGTAGATTCATAAACCGATGCGGAGAATAAGGACCATTAATTGCACTTCATAATAATTTAGCATCAAGTCCTTCTCCTATTGTTTCTCTCCAAATAAAAACTATTTATTTGTTCAATTGAACATCGAGCTCCGTCCAGTGGAAGTGGCGTTGCACCGCTGACTAATGAGGCAGTACCGAGATCAACCTCAATTTACTGACCTTTTCTTTTTCCACACCCCATTAATTACAATCTTGACGCCATTCTGCTGCTTTAGCAAGGCCTTGTTCGAGTAGGACCACGATTGTCGCTCAGGAGATTGAGGTTGGTGAAGCCCCGAGATTCATCCGAACCAAAACGACAAATTCCAAAGCAATCCCGCTGTTTTTATGTGGCAGAAAGAAGATAATTTGAAGTATTTCAACAATTTACAATAGCTTGGTCTTTGCTGCGTCAAACAAATAAATTGTCACACCGAGCATTCGCAATGCAAGATATTCAGGGTTTCGACAATTCACTACGGTGTATAACCTCTCACGTAGACCGTAATCCCGCTTCTTACCGGATCACTTAATTGCCCCACACCTCTTCCTTCTTCAGCGGGTGGGGAGAGAGAGTGGCGGTGGTCGAAGCAGACGGAGGATGCACCGGCTGGGTCCAGAAGCGGGAAACAATGCTACTGCAAGTCAGCTAATCGACGAATTACTCACTTACAGTACGATTATTATCATCGGAATTACAATTTCATTTATTATTTTCTCGCGAAAATACTCGAGGATTGCCCAGAGACTAATTCAACGCCAATTAAAAAGCGCTGCGACATAAATTCGCCTACTCTTCAATGAATTGAATTTCGGGTTAAAAAAATCCCCAATAAATTATAGCCCGGTCGCGGATGACCGAATTAGCTTTTTCTTTCTGTCACTTACCAGCAGCTGTTCTTCCGCTCGTCGCCCCGATACTGGCCTCGCTCGCTGTCCGCGAGCGATCGCTCCCCGTCCACTTATTCGACGGCGAGGAGGCAAACTGAAATACAAAAAAATATTTAAAATCCCGTGTATTTCATCATGTTTATGGACGAAAACTCCTTCCTATGCAGTACGAAAAGTTATTTTTTTTATTTTGTCCTTCGATCAGGAAGAAGATCACAGGCACGCGCTCAGAGCACGACTAATTAGTTTCACAACACGCCAAATCTCCTGGATTCGGTGTTGACACACATCTTCCGTTATTTTACCCACTATAAACACGGAAATTCGCCTACTTTTATCCCTCAACGATCTGGATGTTTTTAATGTCCATTCCTCGAGTATTGACAAGTGCCAGAGCGGTGCAAATATTTCTGGAAAAAAAATCATGAGATTTGCGCAATGTTCTGATACTGCGGCCCACTTTGCGCATGGTGAGGGGACGTGGGAAGCCCCAACATGCTCCTATAAACCCGCACCGGGCAACCGGAAGATAAAGCGTGCGTTATGCAGAGAAAGATCGGAAATTTTTTAACACCGTTTTGGTTCCTTGCAATAACAGCAGCTGGGTGGATGCTTTTCAATTATTTAAAGGAGGGGTTCGGAGACCTTCAGTGACGAAATTTGGCAGCTTGCCAACGGAACAAATTGATTAATAAATCGCTGATAGATAACAATGATAGAAGTTATAGTGCACAGGGCGCGAGATCTGAGGATTTGGCAAGCTGCCAATATGATGGCAGGTGCGAAATTTGAATTTCGCGCCGTCCCTGTCCGTCAGGCCCGGCGTTCTAAACGCTCTATCTCACCCTAGAGAGAATACACCATTTGATTGGATTTTTCAAGCTCTACAACCTGAATATAGTCACGTATGAGACTCAGAAGGTCCCCGAACCCCTCCTTTAAGAGGGAACCTCTAGTAGCATTATCACGATTAATCCCGGATGAGATCTACACCCCATCTGAAACGACGATCCTCCTTGTGTTCAGTCCTTTAGTCTAAAGGCTTTAGAATATCAACACACTAATTTCTACGCAATGAATCTTGGGTATTGTCGGGAACCCGACGCGTTCCAATTCTCATGCTCGAACAACACCACTGACAGACTGCGTGCGCTCTCAATTTAACTCTTCTTACCCCTTTTCATGGCTTGATGAATCACATGGGTCATGAAACGGGGCTCGAAGAAGTAGATCAGAAGCGCGCGCAGTCCGTCATTGGTCTTTTCCGGGCGTGGGAATTAGAAAGCCTCGGGTTCTCCACAATAGATTGAGCTCGAGCTATGTTCGTGTTCATGGCACAAGCAAATTATGTATTGTGCAGCACCACAGAACTTCTAATTTCCCGTTCCGCTACCGAAAATTCCGCCTCCCATATCTCAGCGCAAATATGGAATCTACGGCTGCTTTTATGCATACTTCGGTTGGAACCTAGGATCAACTAGCATGCCAAATTTCCGGCATAGATACCTTTTCTCCTGCAAGATTGAAACGGAACTGTCTGCTAACGAGCACAAGTCTTTTAGAAGTTCTGTGGTGCTGCACTATAGGACTTCATACCGCCCAATTCGATAACGCAGTAACGAGCGGGTATGGCTACGGGCTTCGCTACTGTGGTTATTTCGCATCGGACAATAAAAAGTGGAATACTCACTTATTGATGTCTCTTCTGCATATGAACCGACACTTCGCCGACTTCATCGCGAGGATTGAACCAGTCGTTGTGTTTGGCAGCATTGCACGGGGAGTCGTATTATTTTGTTGGCACAGTGCCAAACATTTCTTGGCGGGGCATTATCATTAGAAAGTATCGCTTTGGTTTGGATGAGTCTCGGAGGCATCACCACCAGGGCTGTGCGAAAAACTTTCTTCGAAAAAAATTTCGAAAAATAATTTTTCGATCTAAAAATGTCGAAAAAATCGAAAAATTTCGAAAAATTCGAAAAACAATTTCTAGGCCAGAAACGATGTTTTATGAAGGAAAATTTCTGATTTATATGCTTTTGCTGACAATGGATTTCCTGTAAAACTTCAAGTGCTCCAAATTTTCTCTTCGGAAAGAATCTGAAATCCTGGCATGGGGTAATTTCGTAAAATTTTGCGATGAAAAATGATTTTTTCTGATCGTTGTGTGCTCATTTAGGCGAAATCATCATTTTTCGATTTTTCGACAATATTTCGAAAAATAAATTTTTCGCAAAACATCGAAAAATTCGAAAAATCGAAAAATCGAAAAACGAAAAATGCACACCCCTGATCACCACAATCACAATCTCCTGAAGGACAATCGTGGTCCTACTCGGATAAGGCCTTGCCGAAACAGCAGTAGGGCGTCAAGATTGTAATGAATGGGGTATGGCAAAACGAGGGAAACGATTCATTGCGGTTGATCTCGGTACTGCCTCATTAATCAGCGGTGCAACGCCACTTCCACTGGACGGCGCTCGAATTTCAAGGGAGCAAAGAAGCGGACATGATGCGGTCGCGGACATCGGAGATCCGAGCGGATGTTCCCTTTGCCAATCTCCTCATGAGCGCATACACGGGGATATTCGTCTCCAGCAATACGTCCTCCGCAGGTCCATCATCTGGAAGGGCTATACAATTCGTCCAGATTGTGAAACCAGGAATATTGGCGCATTAGTTGAAGGTGAAATAGCGGATGAGATTCATTCTGACAATGTTCAACACGTAAGTTACCATGAAACAACAGAAATACTTTCAAAATATTGCAAGTGCTTCTCCTGGGAATCGTCGAAGACGAATCCGTTTACGAAAAGCGCCTTCGCCTACTTCGACAAGAACACGACGAGCAAGGTCTACGCGACCTTGGAATGCTACTCAGCAGTGAATAAGAGAATAAAAGTGGTGTGGAAACTGTCGGCGTATAGCGATTTCGGCAGTATTCGATACCGTCTTTATGCCGCCGTTCGACTGTTTTGGAGGGCAATTGTGGCTCTCCGAATTCGCTCACTTCAAAAACAGGTGGATTGACGAACCGGCATACCGGGACTTAGATGATAGGACAGTTTTCCGTCCATCGGTCGGATTTTATGCCTGAAACTCTAATACATCCTGTGAACGTTTGTGTGATTTATGTACATATCGGGATCTCAGCAGCATAAAATCACTCATTTTATCCCGAGAAATGAACACGATCACTGGAAGCTATTGCGAGACCATTTCACGTCTCTTGCATTATATAGGTGATTCGATGAGATGGGAGCATAGCACACGGAATGCCGTTGTTTCTATTTGTTTCAAGCAGCAAAGACCAAGGAAGCTATTGTAAATTGTTGAAATACTTCAAATTATCTTATTTCTGTCACAAAATTCAGCGGGATTGCTGTAGAATGTATCGTTTTGGTTAGAATGAATCTCTGGGCTACACCACAACCGCAAACTCCTGAGCGACAATCGTGGTTCTGCTCGGATAAGGCCTTGTTGAAACAGCAGTATGGCGGCAAGATTGTAATTAATGAGGGTGTGGAAACCAGATGGTGTAATACATTGCGGTTGATCTCGGTACAGCTTCATTAGTCAACGGTGCAACGCCACTTCCACTGGTCGGCGCTCGAAGTTCAAGGGAGCAAATAAATAGTTTTAATTAGGAGTGAAACGAAGAGGAGGAGGCTTCGGATTTTTTAAATGAAAAATGGGACAAACGACGGGTAACAAAATACGGAAAACCGGATGTCAATAGCTATATACAAAACCAAGCCCGCAATTGCTCATGGGGATGTTCGGGGGATCCCCGGGGATCTCCGTCTGTTCGCGGGGAATCCCCAACACTGTAGTTCCAAGTTGTTCGTGAAAGTCGAAACTAGATTATTTAGTCCCCCCATCACCTCTTCCTTCTCCTCCTGCTGGGAAGTCAGTGTGGCCGTAGTTGAAGGCGACGGAGGATGCACGGCCATGTCCTGGGATCAGTGGGCTGGACCCTGTATCGGGAAACAATGCTCATTGTCAGTCAAGTCTATCGACGAACTATTGCACATACAGTTTAATTATTACCATTGTTGCTATTACTATGTGTTTGATTTAATTATTTTTCCCTAGAAAAATTCGACCCATTGCCAAGAACCCAATTCAACGCCAATTAAAAAGCGCTGCGACATAAATTCGCGGGGGGAATTTCGGGTGGAAAAAATCCCAATAAATTTATTCCCCGGTTTTGGATGACCGAATACGCTTTTTCTTTCTCAGTCACATACCAGCAGCTGTTCCCTCGCTCGTCGCTCCGGTATTGGCCTCGCTCGCTGTCCGCGATCGCGCTCTCCCCGTCCACTGGTTCGGAGGTGAGGCGAGGGAACAAAAACAACACACTTGGAATGCTATTACGGCACAGCATAAATGTCATCTTGGAGAGAAATTAGCATGACTGCCGAAGCAGATAACGAGAAAGAATTACGCAGCCCCTGCAACCTCGAAAAGAATATTCTTTATCAAAGAAACCGCCGTGCTAACATCGACATGATCCTTAGAATCTCCTATTTCCTTCTTCCGTTCCACAGTGATTCACCTGTTTACCCGATTCGCCAATATGAGTTCAAGTCCTCCCAACGGCACGAAGAACATAACATCCACCAGCACAAAATGAGAGACATCTTCTCCAACGGAGAGAGAAAGAAATAATGATCGACGAAGCAAGCACAATTATTAACCATCGAAACTTCAATAATGGTATAAATACAACTCATCAGCGGCAGAATGATCGAAGAAACCCATTGAATCTCCTTTTCCCAGTTGCCTGCTACTCCAATTCACCTGTCCTCAGCGCCTCCGGCAAATAGCATCGGCGTAAACTATTCTATGATCAAGATTCGGTGAACGTCTGTGACATAGCGCCCTCAAACGTTACATGTGAAGCCGAATTGAAAGCAATAAAACCTAAATGGCGCAGGCGCGGCTCGCTTCGCTCGCCGACGCCTGCGCCCAACACATCCCATCGAAAAGTTCCGTTTTCCAAATTCTCTGATACTCAGATTCTCCTGCTTCACGAAGAACCCGAGTGCATTGCCTCTCACGTGCAAAGACTTTAGAAACAACGTACGAGGAAAATTCGAATCCCCCTTGAAAGTTCTAAATTAGTTGTTATGGTCTCTGTTATAGTTTACAAAAGCGCACGAGACCATCGAAAGAATCCTTCGAATCTCCTTTTCTGTATCAGTCCACGCCGATTCTCCTGCTTCCAAAATCCATTCACAACACGAACTAACCGCGTATGTTCGGGGATCTCATTGGCAATAGTGGACGAAGCACGCAAAATTATTCTCCATTGAACGTTCCAATGATCGATGAGATCCATTGAATCTCCCTTTTCACAAATCCTTGCATCAACGATTCACCTGTTCCGAGCGGGTCTATGGCAAAAACATCATCGGAGTGGACTATTAAGGAAATTCCAAGGGCGTCTGTATGAGAGACAAGCTGCGAAACTATCTGAATTCTCTCTCTTTATCTCGCTCTCTCACCATTTCTTTCAGCCGCAAGCCAAGAACACAAGAGCCTAGGGATAGTGCGATGTTTGCCTAATAGAATTGTCTTTGTCTTTATCCTCCATGAGAATCCTGATGATATTGTACACTGCATCGAATCTCCGTTTTCTATATTGTCTACAACTCCGATTCACCTGCTTTCTGTCAGAGTCACCTGTCTCTCCGAGTCGTCACTTCGAATGAAGCCAACCCTGGCACTATCATCAAAGTTTGCATGGCTAAGGGAGAGGGAGAGGGAAGGGAGGGAGGGGTAGAGTCGAAACTCAAATCGGTCAGGGAGAGGGAGAGGGAAGGGAAGGGGGATAGGGTCGGAATCCTTTTGGACATGGAGATGGAGAAGATGATCTCGGTCGGCTCCTCGCGACCATCAATCCTGAGGAATGTCTTGACTGCGGCATCTCTCGTCTAAAATAACCAGAGTAAAGATTGTAGAAAAGCGATGAGGATACGAGTTGGGATGGATAGGGAGGAGAACGAAGAGGGGTGCAATAGGAGGAGGAGAAGGTGGAGGAGAAGGTGGAGAAGGAGAAGTAGGAGGTGAAGGAGAAGAAGCAGGAGAAGGAGGAGGGAAGGGCTACATTGGAGAGGGACTAGGAGATGGCGATGCTAGTGAAGTCGTACCTTTAGTGGAGAATGAAGAGAGAAGGTAGGAGCAGCCTCCCTTGAAGTCGACAGAAGATATAGACTAGACTCACTTCCGATCTTTCCGGTCTATTCTCGAAGAATAGAGACAAATCGATACGTGGTGCAAAATTTTGCCAACATTCAAATTATGTATGGAGAACAATGTTAAAGGAGTAGGAGCAATCTCTCTGTTGGAGTAATTGAGGGCGCGCAACAGGAACGGGCATAGTAGGTGTGATGGGAAGTGCGGTGAGATAGGGGGCGGCCTTCCAAATGCTAGGGGTCTCGAGTCTGACTAACTTGAGCTCCTTAACGGTGGCGACCCTTGCTCCTGCTTGGTCGTTCAGTCGAATGGTCTCCTTCCAGAGACCGCGGTACTGCTCCAATTCCTCCTTGCCGTAGTACATGCGAGCGATGAGGGGAGCCACGAGGGACTCTCCAATTTGATATGACCATCGCAGGACAAAATGCGATCGCCCACTGATAATACCGTACTCTGCAGCCAATGGTGAGCGTGCCTCTTTTTCTCTGGCGTCTCTTTTTCTAACTCGAGCGTGCTTTAACGCCGTGTGATCACAGTTTATTCCTACGACTGCATGAACGCACACATTCGATTTTATATTTACTATCTCGACCCCCATGCTACCAACGCTGGAGGTTCATAAACGTCATTGTTGTTTCCTAATGGAACCAATACATGAAATGCCTTTTTGATCTATTTATTGTAGATTCTATTCTGAAAGCATGTTTCACATCCGCGTAAAAGTACGCTTCAGATTACGGTAGATCGCGCTACGACTAATCGATCGTCGCTACTACACTTTTCGCGTGTTTTGTCGTGGTCGTTTGCATCATTCGAAACTAGTTCGTTGAGGTGGCGAGTCGACGGAGAATGCCGCCTTTCTTTTTCGTCCTCGCCATCTTCATCTCATCTCCCGCCGTGGCAAGCGAAGAAGCACTCGGATCGAGGTTTGAATCGAGTAAAAGCGAAACATATACAGGACGATTTATTTTGTGCATTTTTTTCGAGGTTGTCTCCGTTCGGAAAGCTGAATGTTACAGAAGTAATATATCTCATGTCTAGTAACCTCGGACATTTTTGCGTATTTGTTTGAAAAAAAAATAATTGCAGGCCGCTCGCAACGTTTTTTCCGGGATTTTCGGCCATCCACGGCCTTCCTCTCCTACGCGCGCTGCCCATCGGACAAGCCGGCGTCCCGCAAAGTGATTTATTTATTTAGTAAAAAAAAGAAGTAGCCATGGTGTTTTACTCACATTTATTCCGACAAGTTATTTATGGATAATCGATTATTCTACCTATGCAGATCGCGCCATGACTTCCGTGGAACAATTCGCCGGTCCACTGATGCGATTCGCGATGGGTGGGCAGCCGCAGGCGGCGGATGTCGAGCAGCTCATCAGCTCCATTCCCAAGATGGTCGTTGACGCTCCCGGCGGAGCGGATATCGATGCCGGCAAGGTTTTTAAGCTCCTCATAAGCTTTATTATTTCGATACGATCACTACAACTATTTCCGTTTTTGCTTCGGAGTAGTAAACGACCAACATTGATAATGGATTGTTTTCCGATCATAATTATTGCATTAGGAATCTGGAGCGGAAATTCCCTCTATTCTACATATAACATCATTGTCTTTCCAGCTCACCCCGTCCCTCGTGTCACACGTGATGCGCGGTGGCCAAATCCCAGGGATTCCCAAGGAAACGATCGATAAGATCATTGCCCGATACATGGACAAGCTGCGCGCCACGGCGGATGCACTGAATTGAGGCGAGATTCCGGAGGCGATTTCGAAGGTACCTTGATTGTTTCCACCAATAAATATCTGCGCATTGATTCAGGCAATAGAAGAGACAAAGATTCCCTACAAATAGAAAACTCTGGAATGTAATGTATCATTTGATAGCCGTTATTAATTGCCTAACAATGTTGATTATTTATTATTATGTAGTAGTAGACTATTTGCAGGTCCTCCCTCCGATGGAACTCCTGCCGCCCGAGATGATTTCATCCGTGATCGAAGGAAAGACACTCGACGGCCTCAACGACGACCAGACGACGGCCATTCGCAATTATTACGTCGAACAGGTTCGAGAAGCTAAAATATTGCTAATGTGCTCTTCTCCACTTAAAAGTCGAGTAGAACCATAACAAATTGGCATCATGAATTATACTATGCTTCATGTGGGTAAAGGCGTTTGGTGTTTTTTTTCAATGACATCGTCCTTGTAAATGCCATCGGAGGACTTGTGAAAATCGAAACAATCATTGATTTATTGACTGGAATAATCAATTTATTTCTTCAGCTTCGTCTCTCCGACGGGACAGCGGCACCGGCTGGAGAAGGAGCCCTTCCCTCCTTCACGGCCCTCAATGCCCAAGTACTGGAGATGATCAAACTCCTTCCGCCAGGATACGACCTCTCGCGTATTCCCAAGCAGGTAGGAAAAAGAAATTTACCGATTTATAGAATTTATTGATTATTTTTAACTTCATCTATCGATTGGCATTTCCAGATCATGCGTGCAATCTCGCACGGCGAGGTGCCCGATCTGAAGCTGCTCCCAGATGATCTCCAGCATCATCTGAAGGTGTCCTCCAATGAAATGCTCGCCATGTTCGCCGGTAAACAAGTGAGTATTTTCGGTGGAACTGATTCGTTTTCGCTCCATCCCTCCATTTCAATCGAGTAAATGAGTGTTGTGAACGAAAGGTGTCGATGGGTATGTTTTTTTTCTCCAAAACTATATTGTCAAAAAGCGCTATTGTCGGTGCGAAATCTAACGCGATAAGCGCAAAACCACATGGTCATATTTTTCACATCTCAGTGTCATGGGGATTATCGCTTCAACGAAACGTAAAGTATTGATTTGGTACATGCAGGCTAGATAAATAGTATTTATTTATCAAAATAAAGTGTTTATTAAATATCCAATCGCTCTGACTGGACTTTATAATGCTACGTCATCTGCTTTACACACTACCATTCTAGACGAACGCCTCTCTCGACAACATGATCTCGATGATCGACAAGCTTCCCCACTGGGAGCGACCCCTGCTGCCCACCTTCTCACCCTACGACATCAACGACGTCAGCAGCGAACTCGTCCACAAGGAGGTGAACATTTGGTCTGGTTTTGAAATTAGTTGTTTCCGAAGAATAGTTTATAAAAAAAATACTGGAATCATAATCACTGATCCATTTCTCTCTCCAGGAGCGAGCAGCGCGTGCCTCCCGTGTCCGCTGGTGGACGATAGTCGTTCTCTCGGTCCTCGGCCTTTTCTCCTTCGCCGCCGTCGGCGTCATCTGCGTCCTCGTCCGAAGGAGGAGAGCCCTGAAGGCGGCAGTGGCCAAGGGACGAAGTCTTCTCACCCCAGGTGCACGCCTCCCCTTCTCCCCCTCCGCCACCTCCACTCCACTTCCCTCCGTCCCTTCCCCTTCTAAATCATCTATGCTGCACGATATTGTTACATAATTTAGCATAGTTTTGTAGCTTGTATTAGTCCTTTTCTGTTCAACCAACGGACCAGATTGATGCCAAAATGTCACTCTCTTGATCGACCGTTCTCTTCCACCGCTATCTCCAACCAATGTCAACTTTGCACAATTTGTATTAGGCTTTCCATTCTGAAATACATATTCACGCTGATGCTAATAGGAATTATGACGACGAAATGTTACTATCATGTGCCATAAACAAGAATTAACGCTCAACTACGCGGTGGCATTGTGGGGTCCTGGATCAGCTGATTGTGAGAATGTTTGGGGGACGCGAAAGTATTCGGTTGTAGATGCAAATTCCATCCATTCACGGGTTATGTGGAGGTTTTTCCGGGGGACAGTGCATCAGTGTATAATGTTTGCTAGACCAAATCCAGATCTCAAACGACAAAATCAATATTTATCTCGAATACCCGTGAAGCAGCATTCGGAAGTGGGCAAAATGTTACATTAAAAAGAATTAACTACTATCAAAATCGCGTTCTAAAAGATCTACCGTAAACCTCAGCATACATCTTCACTGCTTTCCGCTTGCGCCTTCTACAGCCTCCACGAGTTGGATGACATTCATGGCCTGGAACGCGAAACGTTTGTCGTGATCAAACCCGGCAAATTTGTGGCGCAGGTTAATAATAACCCGTGATTACCTGCAGCAACAGCGGCCGATCGATCATCTGCCCGCGGAACGAGAAGGCTCCCGTGCCTGGAAAGATTCTTCTCATTTTCATATTGACCCAGGAAGCCGGTGGGTTGTCGTAGCGCCATATCATTAATTGAAAAAGCGTGTATCTATCGACGATGACTCATTGGATTCCACCAACCCAAGCACTTTCTAGCAACGCTTTCCGGATTAGCGCTGCTGTCCCAATAAAGAAGTCAATTCTGATTCAGCAATGCAACCAGCCCCGTTTGAGTTATTCCGATTAGTCCGAAACTCGGTGGTTCCATGCTGAAGCTCGGTTTGAAATCAGTCGCTATTTCACGATCATCAATGCGATTGGCGCCGGGGGTGCACAACAAATTCAATTGTTCGTCATTCGCTAGTTGATCTTCCTAAGAGATTGAGCCGTGGGTCATTGCGTTTCTCTGAATCACCATTGGGGCGCAGGGAACAGAGATACTCTAATATTGAGCCCTCATTCCTCTCCCCCACTCCTTTCCAACCGTGTCGGGAGGGGGCGCGGCCGGGGG
>JACMIG010001110.1:6076-22886 GCA_014805385.1 Levipalatum texanum
TTCTCATACCGTATCCATCCCGGATACGGTTATAAGTCCACTGCCCGGTCTATGGAGACCACACCCCTCCGATCAACAACGACATCTTCAAAACGACACTTCACCTGCTCCCTTACCCGATCGGAACCATAAAGAAATAAAGAAATAAGAAAAATACGATATTATTCTTCCATGGAGGCTGGGATCGTTATCGTTTTGCCTATTTTGGCGTCCAAATTCGTTCGAACGCTGCCTTTTCGACGGATGCGCTGTCCTGCTCCACGGTCGTGTTAAAACTGATATTAATTTTCAGCGGGAGCAGTGTGTGGCGCGATGGAAGATCCTCGGCGATCCATCGCACCTGCTTTTGGCTCGTCGCGGCGCAGTCATGGAGGGCACGGTTATGGTGAGTGGGGAGCGCTTATTGGAAAATGAAACGCAAAAAGCCGGTGTATTATCGGCGATCCAAAAACGTCTAATATTCCGTTCCGTACACTGTTCTCTCTTCATAGAAAACAAGGGTTCTCTCGTCGTCTTGCAGGTTAGAGACAAGGGAGAGAGAGTTTCGCGCCTAGGTGCGAAATTTAGACGAGTTTGGATCGCCGATAATATAATACATCTGATTGCAGAAATTTTACGCGGGGGATCAGTTAATAGTTCTAAAATTGATTTAGTTTAATTTAATTTTTTTAGCGATTGATCGATCCCTTCAGGATGCCCTGACGTCTCTGCGCGACGAAGCACACGGTGCTCGCCGCGATCTCGATAGCGCCAAGGCGGAGCTCCACGCACTGAGGGGGAAGGCACCGTGAGTTTGGGATTGTTATCAGTGATATATTATGGGAGTCCACAACATTGTCAAAAAATCGTTCCGCACTTAATTAAGGGAAAGGTGCGAAATTCCTCTCCCTTGCCAACCCGGCGCGTTTTTGTCGCAGTACCTCTACAATCGTTTGCCCAAATAGCGCACTTCACGCTTCCCGGAAGCGCAAAATCGCGTCCCTCGGGTCGCGCGAGCGCGGACATCGGAACATTCGCTAACCGCAGGAAATAAGTGCGGAACGATTTTTTGGCAATGTTTTGGACTCCCATAGTAACATCCTTTCATTTAAAAAAGTTGCGTGTACAAAACGTCGCCTGTCTGTAAACACACACTCCATGCACGCATTGCGTGCATGGCACACGCAACTTTTTAAATGATTTTTTAAATGATGAGGTTATATTATGCAAGTTCCAAGTCCACTTGGCACATTTCATGCGAAGCATTTGTCATTTTCCCATCGGCGTAGGAAGATAAAATTGCATGGCACTTGGTCCAGAACGCATTTGACTTCGAATCTCTGATGCAGGGAAGAGCACACGAAGGAGTGGGAGCGCCAGAAGGCACAGAAGGCAGAACTCGAGAAGCTGCGCGTCGACGCTAAAAAGAAGGTAAATTTATTTCTATCTGGTTTCTTTTAGCCTTTGCTTATCTTGTATAACGTACTGAGTGTAGATAATAGTTAGATATCATATTTCTGCAGGCCGTCGTCGACAAGGAGCTCGCGGTGGCCACGAAAGCTAGCCAGATCTACAAGCAGCAGATCAAGGGTGAGGCCGCTATTCGTAGTATCATAGGTGAAATCATAAGTTCAATCTTCTGCGGCAACTTAGGCAGGGGTAGGGACATAAATCTTCCCAGTTTCAGTTCATCTCTCGCATTTTCAGAGCTCGAGAAGGAGCTCGCCCAGGCGAATGCGCGTATCCGCGTGCTGGAAGAGGAACCGAAGTGAGTACAAGCTGTGTTTATTTATTTTCTACTTTTATTGATCTAGGTTATCGACCGACATCCCTGAAACTAAATTCTGCAGGGAAGACATGGGGACGCGCTCACCATCGCCGAGTGCTGAAGGAGCGGCCGCGAAGGAAGGAGAGCCAAAGGTGAAGAGAGGGAAGGCAGGGAGAAGGGATACCCCGTAGATTGGCGTTGTACGATTTTGAAATAAGCGCAGAATTATCGATGAATAATAGACGAGTGGTCTTTAGTCTCAATAAACAACAATTTTCGATCGAAACATACAGTGGAGACGTTCAAAATAGGTAAACGGGACATTATGTTCTTGAAATTTCCCTCAACAATTGCAGAAGGACCAAGCGCCGTCCTCGGCGACGAAGTCGACGTCGAATGGAGCAGCTGCAGCGGGAGACGACGAGGAGATGATCGAGCTCGAGGAGGAGGAGGGGAAGGAAGGTGAGCACTGACGCCGAAGCTACCTGACAAGGCTGATTGGGAGGCTATAGAGCTGTTAAAGGAGCCGACCCACGAAAATTTTTTATCGGCTTATCTGAAAGAGCGTGAAAAATGATGCTAAACGGTACAAATCTCATATTTTAGCGATCTTTCTGTGAATTATGGCGAATTTTCAAAGTACGCGATTACGGTATGTTCGCGGTTAACTACAAAATGCGATTTCAGCCCGCATAACGGTGACGATTCTCCAATTTTTTTGGTAGTGGATGGGGAAAGAGGTCCCCCGACCCCTTAAAAAGTTGTGGCAACTTTGGTAGATAATGAGGAGAGATATTTGCGAAAAACGTTTTTGGCGCGAATTCAAACTCACCAAACTGCACAAATCGCGCACTTTGAAAATTCGCCATAATTCATAGAAAAATCGCTAAAATATGAGATTGGTACCGTCTAGCATCATTTTTCACGCTCTTGCAGATAAGCCAATAAAAATTTTCGTGGGTCGGCTCCTTTAATTCGTCTAACACTTCTCATTTTCCGAGTTTTTAATACTAATTAGAGGAGAGTGAAAGCGGAGAGTAGGGATACCACGTAGCTTGGTGTAGCACGATGTTGTAATAATCGTAGCTTTGTCGGCAGTGAAGAATTGAATCCTAGTCCTTGGTCTCATTAAAAAAAACTTTATTTCAGAGGAGGCCGAGGACAAGTAACTCGAGCTGCCACTTCGAATTTTGGGCGGGGTTTTTAAAAGCACTTTTATCGCTATTCGATTTTTCCTCGAAACAATTCATTTTGCACCATCTTCGCATGTTAGTTTTGTACAAAGTAGCACTGTTATTTTACCTGCTTGTAATTTATAAATTTTGAATTCGATTTTGTAGTAAATTATTTATATCATTCGTCTTTCACGTCGTTGTCATCAAAATGTATTTATAAGTATAAATACTACTTGTAAATCACTTTTTTGGTTTTTGGGGGGATAATCTGTTTTCGCGTTTGATTGATGACGATGGTCGATGGCCATCGTGATGTTATCTGGCATTATCAGGGAAAACCATTATTAATCTCGTATTCGCTCTCAGGGGAGAGAAGAAGCCACAAGCTATGTAATGGGATGCTGGGGCTCTGCAGTTCCCTTTTCAATGCGTGTTCTCAAGCTAGGGGGGCACTTTGGAGGCTCCATTCAGACCCGTTCTCATCTCGATAGCTAAATTGCACATGTGAATATTATAGTGGTGCCAACATTTTTCCGTTTGCGTCCCGTTTACACCTGCTCTCTCTCCACTGTTCTCTCTTTTCTCTAACCGGCCAGACAGGTTAGAAAAACGAGAGAACAGTGGAGAGAGAGCAGGTGCAAACGGAACGTAAACGGAACAAATTTGGCACCACTATAATACATAGGGCTCTGCAGTTCCACTTTCGAAAGAAATTTCCCTCTGTTAACAAGAGGGCTTTGGAGGCCTTCTCATCTTGATAGCTAAATAATACATGTGAACAAGATAAGAACCGAGAGGGGTAGCTGGGAATGAATCCCTGGGAACCTCGGCTGTGATGAGCAGTGAAAGCAGAGAGAAAGCGGAACTTTTCTCCTTCTCGCTCTCACTCTCCCCCTCCACTCAACTGCTCATGCTACAACCTTGTGCTATAGCTGCATGCTCTGGTAAGAGAGCGAATTACTGCATCACTTCCTGCTCGGTGATGGGTTGCCTAACTTGGAAAATGGCGTATTACCGGTGGTTACTGTAAGGGGGTCCCCTGCCCGCTCCCTCTCTTACTCGACACAGAAACGCCATCAACAGCCACTGTTGACTTGCATCGGAGCCCTCCCCTTCTAGAATGGTCTTACCCCCCTCTTCTATTCAACACTCCTCCCTCTGCACTACCACCATAGCAGACGGCCGCTATTTTTTGCGGCTCTCGAATTTTTCTCCCTTTGCGGTCTGGCGTCTCTCATCCGCGCACACTCTCTCGGTAAGAGAAACGAGGCACGCGAATCCACATTTACGATCGTCTCCCACCAGTCAACAGAGTGAGAGAGTCTGTCATGAGAATCGCACTTGGCTACGGTGGCTTTGGGCAGCCCCCACTGGTCGATGATCGGCGCGGTGCGGTCGCGTCGCGTGCGCCTCTCTCACCATCCAAGCCTCCCTCACCTCGCTCTGGCACGGGGGAGATGACGGAGAGAGAGGCGTTGGGGGGTTCTCTCCCCCCTTCCCTGCCTCCCTCATCCCCCACTCGTGACTTGGGAACCAACCACCTTCGACCACGGGACTCGTGATGGGCTTTGGCAAATGCCGTTGTGGTATGTTGGTCACGCGCCATTGATAGGGACGGGGGTAGCTGGTTTTGCTTTTACTCCAGGTGACGTAATGGAACACAAGGTGGCGCAACGCTTACGAAATTGTCCGCGTGATGCGACTTTCACAGCCAGTCGCAATGCCCACCCAGTTTGTAGGGTGTGTGAGACTCGCTGGGTCCGACCTTTTTTTCGCGTAGTTTAAGTTTGCTCCCATTCGCCCCGCTCTCCTCCTCCCTTCGCTTTTTTCTCCTTTCTCGCTGTTCTTCTGAGTCAGGCGACGCTCCGATGCTTTTTACAATTAGGCGCCCTCCCTTGCTAGAATAGCCGATCAGAGTTCTTGCACTGCTTAATCACTGGTGGGGCTAATGTGTTTTCGATGTATTTAGGCGGATCGTGTTTCACCTGTATTGGGTAACATGTTTACGTGCGAGTAGTAGGGATTCTCCAGAAATACCCTTATCGTCCTGGAGTGATACGACAGTTATTTTGGAGGGGGGAGGGTCATGAGGCTGTGAGAAGGGCCGGCGCGAGTCGCATGACCTGATAAGGGGTTATAGCTACGGTGCATTCCACGAATTGGGCCCCGTGTATACGTGCATGCCACGAATTGAAGGCTTGTAGGGCACGGCCAGTCAGCTGCCTTTCGTAATTAGTATAGCGCGTGATCGGCGCGGTTGTTGATATTATTGCCCGTATACTGTAAGTGGCACTCAGCTGCTGACGGCGCGTATCTGGTGTTATGGCGAAATATAATTTGCAAGCAGTCCCGTGGCGTTTTCTAGGCGATGTATGATTGGCTGCGAATGCGATTTCTATTTGGGTTTATCCGTCCATTAGTAATTTGCCACATCAGAGATCCTCCTCCCCACTGTGTATCTCTTTTTGTTCATCTCTCGTACAGATATCCTATTCAATGGGTACCCATCTCCCTCACGGTTCTTCTGAAGGGAGATAGTAGGGGATGGAAGAGAGGCGGGGCGGTTCGATCGAAGGCTGCTACCCTTTGCACTAGCTGCACGCACATTCTGCTCTATCTCGCGATCTTCTCAACCTGTTTCGTCCCTCTCTTCCAACTCCCTCCATCAAGCCTCTTTTCTCTCTTTTTCTCTCTCCCCTGCCCTTTGTGTCCGAGTCCGATTCGATTCGATTAATGCCCGTGTGCTCGAATATGAAACGAAGGCTGATTGCAGTGTTCGCGCAA
This sequence comes from Levipalatum texanum, assembly GCA_014805385.1. Classification (NCBI taxonomy): domain Eukaryota; kingdom Metazoa; phylum Nematoda; class Chromadorea; order Rhabditida; family Diplogasteridae; genus Levipalatum; species Levipalatum texanum. Next base: position 11,783 of record JACMIG010001110.1, read on the forward strand.
TCACGCACGTTTTACGTGCCCCCAGCTAACCCCCAGCATTCCATCTTGCGGGAAGGAGAAAGAAAGGTGCGGAAAAATTTATTATATTGATAGATCGATCGATAAAAATGATAAATATAAATATATTTTCGATTACAGATCGCAGCAGGAACTGGATCGCACAAGAACATCCGGCAATCCAAGCAGATTGAGAAAGGAGCGATTAAAGAACCGTGTTAGGTGCGGCCAATTTTCTTTTATTTCTGACATTATCGATTTTTAAACGGTTTATATTGATTTTCGTTCCAGGTAGTCACCGAGAAGGTGCCCAGAGTTCATTCTTTGCGCGGGCGCTCAGGCTTCCACTATAAGGCCTTCTCATCCCCCCACCTCTATCGGAGACCTTTCGTGTCCCCTCTTCGCATCTACTCCCCCCACAGTTATCCGTCTAACCAACTACCATGAGTAGCAATCCCGGTCAAGACATCCTGGCTACCCTCTTCGGCAGGTATGCACCTAAAATGAGCCGACCGTAGTTGACGCACTTTTCGTTAACAGAACGCTCGCATAAGTGCATTTCATTCCAGGTCACCATCGACGCCCTCGAGCAGCACCGCGGTCCACGTACCTCAGGTACGCTTGACTACAATGTAGTTTCTGATTGATATTATATAGTACTTGACCGCAATAGTTTCCTATAAAACATACATGTTTTCTTCTATTTGGGTTTTACGGAATCACTTTAGCCTGCGGCAACGCCCACTTCCATCCCGGCAACGCCTCGCGCTCGGCCGTCCGCTGGCAAGGCTCGCGTTCCCCGACGCGCTAACTCGGCCATCGTCGGAGTGCAGCCGCTGGTGAGATTTTTAATTGATAGATTACGGTATTCGTGTTGTGTCAGAGCTTTACAAATTAATTCGCACCGGGTCAGAGTCATGATTTGCAGCTGCCATCTTCCATCACGATGTCTGCACCGCAGCCTCCGCGCCATGCCATAGCGCATTCGGACGGAGAGGGAGCCTCCACGACTTCCCGGCCCAAACCGATCGCCTCCCGCGCTCGCCACTACTCGCACAGCAACAGCCAGCCTTCCTTCTCCACCCCCAGGAAGGTACGGTATCGATTGAACGGTGTTACGATGTTTAGCAAACCAGCATTGTGATTACTAAACGCAGTAACATTTCATGAAGCTGTTTGGACAGCAATTAATTCTTCTTCTTCTTCAGCACAACTCCGGCACCACCTCTCCATTCGCCGGCGCGCGTTTCTCCGATTCGCCGTCCGCCCGCATGGTGCCCCTGCCTCCGACGTCATGGTATCTCGACGAGGAGGTAGGATAGCTTTGGGCAGCTGATTTGAAGTGGGAATTCAAATGATTTTTGGCGGGAATTCAAATCATACAGTACTTGTAGGAGGACATGGTGTCGCAGGCAGCCAGTACGGACAGCGAGTCTCTGGCAGAGTCGTCGGATGGCAATTCGACAACGAGCAGCCTGGCCTCGAGCTCGTCTCTCTTCACAGCAGGAGATGACGTCACCCTCGGCCGTCGCATGAATGCACTGGCTCTCATTGCTGCAGTGGCTTCATCGTGAGTCCCGGGCAGTGCCCAATCATACCGTATCCCTGATACCGGTACCCCCTCCCCCCCTCCTCCCCTGCCTGTCTAATCCCTTAGCATAGCTAGTCCCCCTCTTCCACCCCCCACTCTCCCATCTTGCCCCTCGCATACCTTATCCATTTTACGATATTACTTTGCAGTGTGTCTCCCTTTTGATTGATTCCTTCTACATCGGCAATATTCCATTCTTTCCGCCTTCAAGTAATCCCTGAGTCCTATCGTAGTCTGATTATATCTTTCGGATAGAAGTGTCAAATATTTGTCCGTATACTCGAGCGTGCGTTAGAAATCTCCCCTGAGAACCATGAGAGATGGAGATATTCCCCATGATTTTGTACAGTTTCCAATCGGCTTTTCATGCATATGGCGCCTTCTCCCCCTCCTTGTCGACTACTCTTAAATCTCGCGACTACGAGTCCAGTTGTTGTTGGATTGATTGAGATAGATAGAGTTATACACACTCGGAGATATTGTTGCCTATTTCCCCCCCATTTCGTCCAGTCCAGTCTTGCATTTTATTCGTCGATACACGCGGTAGTTGCCGGTCCCCTTGACGTTCCCCGTTGCGGGTACAGTCTCCACCATCCCTTACTACTCCCCTTTTCTATCCGGTTAGATTTCCAGCATCCGAGAGTATCATTCCCATAGTATCATTTTGCACGCCCCGAATTTGAGCACTACTTTGTCTTATTCTTCTCTTATTTGTCTACCTACCGTATCCCGTCACCTCCCGGAATGTTTCCCTTCGAGACCCCAGTCGGCGCTCACCACACTTTTAGCATTATGCCTCCTATTCTGATTGTAGTAGCACAGAGATGATGCCACACTTTTTGGCCTTTTCACGTATTTTATTCGCGTAGTTTTTTCTTCATATTATTTACTCGTTGTATATGGCCGTTTGTATGTATAGTGAATTCATCTCTGTGGCTCCCTATAATTATTTGTAGTAGATAGACGCAGCCCCCGATCCGCCACCCCGTTGTACTTACTTATTTGGTCCTTTTGGGGGTTAGCGGCGGTTTCGGCGGTTCTGGCGTCCGAGCATTCCCACTTCCGACGAATATTATCTCGATTGTGAACCATTCCGCGGTTCTGGATTACGGTAGTCTCCTTTCCCCCCGTCTCTCCCTCTCTTGCCATTTTTGCATTATCGTACTGTGTGCAATAGCGGTTACAGTAGTAGTCGGAGTCCGGTTACTGTAGGGGTAGCTTTTATAGCTATTCTCACCCCTCTTCTTATTTTTCACTTTGCGATTAGTTCCCCAAATTCTCGGCAAGCAAACTAATGTAATACTCGGAATATCTCTCGGTGTTCTCTCTCGATACCTACCGGTTGTAAGGTATTATATAATGCGGACGACGATTGTTTGACCTGATTCCCCCCATATTCAGCCAACGATGTGAATTGTACAAAGTCTTCGGCTCACTCCCCACTGACTTACGCTGACACCCTTTTGCTCTCTGTGTATAATGACCCAGTACTCAAGCTTATAAGCTGTCTTTATTAGTTCGGTTTTTTCTCCCTCATTCTCGTTCGACCAATTCAGGAATATTTCTCCCTCATCGCGTATATCAATCGTAGAGTATCTGTGTACCTGACTGTCCACATCAATTTTTTCGAACACACTCTCGGAACCAACTAGCCCTGTCCTATACACATTTATTTTCTTTTCAATTTGCCCACATTTTTATAGTCTGACCCCCTTATTCGTTGCAAAATTATCGATCTGTGAGTCCCCCTCTCATTGCCTATCTGCCACACAATTTTTTTTCGATTCCTCCTTTGTTTTCTGCCGTTTTCCAAATGTCTCCCTCTGCGCATACACTCAGTCTACACGACACCCCCCACACGAGCATACCGTATTCCGCTCCCCCCGTTTCGGATCCCCGGGTTACTGGTTATCTCTTCCCGTCCCAACAATCCCGTCGATCGCAAACTGAGTACGCGTCACGAGCCTCTCTCCATTCTAGATACAGTAATCCGTAGTCCTCCGATCAAGTCGCCCCCGTTGTATTACTTGTGTGCTTTATTCCCGACCATGGGTGCCGTCCCACAAATAATAGACCCTGCCCAACCTCTTTTTTTATCTCTCTCCCCCCTGCTTATAACGACGGTTGCTACCTCGCGCCAGTTGCATTATTTTCCCTTTTCTCCCCCTCATCATCTTCCCCTCTTCCAATACTCTCTCGAGACGAGGTCCCTTACGGAGATTACTGTACATACTCTTTTACCCCTCCATTTCTTATCACACACCTCCGGTGTTCTGTTTGCATTCCCCCCACTTGGTACTACTGTATATTCATCCCGTACTGTGCATTGTTTTAATACCGTACACCTGCCGTAATCGTAAACTGATCCGTGCGAGACCCCTTCTTTTGTTCCTTCGCAGCCCTTCGCTCCGGTCCTCATCATGCCATGTTACTTGTTGGCGTTGGTGGTGGTGGCGGTCGAGGGGAACATTTTGGTTCTCTAGAGGTCTCGGACGGAAGTTTGCGGTTACGGTCATGTGAATAGCATCTCCCGAGAGTTGATGTAATCCTTTTCTCATTAGAAAGGAAATTCTTCTCCGTTGTGTGTGCTAGCCTACAAGGCACGTTCACTTTTGTGTGCCCGGTATTGTTTTCCCTGCTTTTCAGTCTAGATGATGTACCGTATCACTCCCCCGTCCCCCCTTTTAGAATCTTCCTGTCCTGACCTCTATCCCGACTCTACAAGAGTCGAATATTTCGAAATACCTCCCCTTTCTGTGTATCTCGTTCATGGATGTGTTTACTTTTGTTTTTCTCTCCGTTTGCATTTCCCCCATGTACCATCGCTGAAGCTTTCATGCACTCTGTAATAAGATCTGCATAGGAAAGCCCCCATTTCACCTGTTGTTCTTCTGTGTAAGACTCACCATCGTCTTACTTGTCTCCAAATAACATCCCGAGGCTTGAACCCGAGGATTTTTTGGCCCCTGTTTCCATTCCATTGAATGAGCCAAAAATATCCGAGCTCCACTCAATGGTTCCGCGTCTTTTTTGCCTCGACTCACGCCCCCGTTCGTAGTAATGATCCGACTCTTTTCTTAATTTTAATATTAGTTTGTCTAATGTTTTTCGTAAGCATCGTTTGTAAATCTGATACAGATTGTTTTAATATTTGACATACTCGATAGTTTCGTATAGTAGCGCGGTACAAGAACCTTCCCGCACTTTACGAATCCATATTGAATGTCGATATAATTATTAGCCGACCTGAACCTCTAAGTAATAAATGATCGGATCATAATCGTTGCTGCCTTACACGTGAAACACATGAACTTGTTTCACAGAAACACAAAGAAACCCTATCTAACAGTTTGCACTAGAAACATTGTATTCAGGATTGAGAACTGATAAAACCGAACCTTGATTCCGCTCCTGCCTGACCGCCACCGGACCTCCACCGAACGATCCTCATTGAAGTAAGCTCGCCACTGCAGCTAGGCACGGTTGCGAACAAATACCGGACACAATTAATTGGATATAACACGAAAAACAAATTAAAACAATGCGATTAGGGACTGGCGTCGGAATTTCAGAATGGTTCTAAAATTCCGCTTTCGGCGGAATCGAGGGCCCAGTTGGACACTATTAATTTACATAACAAAAAGAATAATTAAAAAGAGATGAAAGCCCCTGAAAATGGCATGCACCAAATCGCGATTTTGATGCTCACCAAATTTCTGCTAAATCACGGAATTTGTAGATACATTTACATCTACATCTTTACTTACACGTCTAAATCACCAATGGTTCTTCATTTTTTGGTCTTTTCTTTATTTTCTGCGTCGTAGAGCACCGGTCACATGATACACTGACTTTGGGAGGAAATGTTCTCATTTTGCGTAAAATGACTTGGCGGTATCAAAATGGCCAGACCATCGATTTCTCAGTTTCTCCAACTGCAGTCACTTAGAACTAACGTCGCTGACAACGTTACCGATGTCCAATCCTAGATTTCTTTCAAGCAGTGAAAATTAAGCAGAAAATAAAAATTGCGATGCGGGACACTATTTGTTCTTCAATAAAACTGATGGGAGTCGAGATTTCATAGCGAAACTTCGGTGGATTGATGAACTCCTACAGATGTCTAAGAAACCGCGATGTCACCCTATCAGATAAAAAAATCGTCGGGAACGAGTGAATTGAAATTGACGTTCCGTAAAAACGATGCCTGCAAATTTAGCGGGATCGTTAGACCTTTGGGCTTTTCAATATTTTTACAGCTAATGGATAGTACTAAACAGCGCTGAAGTCAGAACGAGCGGTCTCGCCCTGGTTTAAGAGCAGCATTGAAAAGTATAAACAGTGTGAATGTGACGAGTAGTACCATTTGAGGCTCAATAAAACTGCCGACACTCAACCATTCCAGGTGAAACTCCTTTGGAATAAAGAACTCCTATACATGTTCAAAATAAGAAGCTGTCGTACCATGAGTATGAAAGGCAATCGAGAACGGATCGTGTAAAAGTGCGTCATGTCGAAAATCCGTAAAAATACTTAATGGCGGTTGCAAATTTAACGGGATCTTTAAAACGTTGTGCTTTATACTATTTGTATAGCTATTACTTGTCACTAAACAGCGCTGAAATCAGAACCAGCGGTCTCGCCCTCGTTTCAGAGTATCAACGTCGAGAACATGTTTTGGCTAGAACCGAACAGTGCACCACAAAGGTGTTGTTTGCTCATGACCTCGCGATTCTCTCTGAGGAGGTGCACTGAGGCATCCAATAAACGTAAATAATTGTTCATGAAGTACTCTTATCATTCATAACGAGTCCGCCGAAAACTTGGGAAATCAAAGAAACATTTGCACAACAGCACACACAAACTTTACTGCAAATAGTGGCTTCACTTTTGTAACTCGCACGCGGAACGAAAAATTCCTGGACGCCAGTCCCTACAATGCGATTGATTTTCCGACCGGCATTTACAATTCCGCAGTATAGTTCACTTTATAGTTTGCTTTTTAACGGATCTCAGATGTGCATCAGGTGCGATGCATCTGAGCAAAAACGCGTAAAATAAAAAATAAGCATTTTCAAGCGGATATTTATGAACGTAATCGATTTGTACATGAGTAAAAATATAAAGAAATTTCATTTGTAACAGTAGCATCCCAATATGGCGAACATGGAGAAGCCATCAGTGAAGCGAAAAAGAAGACTTGAAAAGTGAAATTTTGGTACGTTTGAATACCACAGTCTCGTCTCGTTTCGTAGTTCAATCAGTCTCTTTCGCCTTCCGACGTTTGTGGAGGTCGGCTCGTCTTCGTCTTCTTCTATTTCTTTTTCTCGCCTCGGTTCCGACTCGCACTCTTCGCCTTCGAGGGTTTGTTTTGCCTTTATTTATTTTATCACAATAAAAATAACACAGTTGATGCCTTGAAGTTCGAAGACAAAATCAATAAAAACATTCTTTATTCTGTTATAATCGATATTTCCTCTCTCAAGATGGCCGCCAACTTCTGGGGCAACATCGGCAACATGAATCCGATTGCCATTGGATGGGGTCAGGGCGGAGGAGGAGGAGGAGGAGGAGGAGGAGGAGGAGGAGGGCAGGCTCCCCCGCCCCCTCCCAACAACCCCGGTCGCATGGGACTCGGACGCGGAGGTATACACCTTCCCCGAGCCTCCACCCAATCTGCGCCAACCAGCCATTGTGAACGGAGCCGCAGCTGCGCACGCTAGAGTCGTGCGGCGCATTGCCATTCGACGCGGAATGCGTGCACGCATCCATTCCCCCAGGTTTATACGGTAGCTTTGAGCAATTCGCCTGATCGCATACTGATCGGTTTACGGTAGCCACTTCAGTGACACGACGACGGCCGTTGAGCGCGACGACGCGGCGGATCCATTCCGCCTCGCCCTCGCCGGTCAGTTTGCGATCGACATTGCACAATCCTACTGTACCCCGCAGACGAAATCGAGGAGCGCTTCGGACGCCTCCGCCGGAACCGGGATCTCGACCTGAAGATCGCCGTCTACGAAACCCTCGAACTTCCGGTATCGATTCGAAGGAGACGAGTACTGTAAGTATTCCCCGTTCAGCTGCCAACGAGCATCACGGATATTCGGGAAGCACTGGAAAAGACGCTCATCGATCGATACATCCGCACGTTGTCGCAGGCAGTGGGAGACGGCCCTGAGGGTAGGCACCGGAAAGGCGCCAACGATCTGACGTCGATGTGGTGCATCTTCAGGAAGCGAGGAAGCGGCGGAGCGCGCCCTCATCCGCGAGCTCCAGGAGTGGAAGTAGCGCATCAACGCCGAGCTCTCCGAGGTATACGGTAGCACGATTGAGGGAATCACAAAGTGAAATCATCAGAGCGCCGCAGTGAAATCATCAGAGCGCCGTCTCTGAAGGCGCGTCGCTCGGCACTGCAATCGGCTCGGGCGAATCTTTCTCGGGCCCTGGCCGCGATGGAGGCCGTGACGAATGATATGAAGGCAGCCGGAGAAGAAGCACGCAGTGAGTATCAACAAGGGCGCCAACGGGGATGACGCAGTTGTGGTGAGGGCGACTTTTCAGATATCGACGAGATGACTGCGCGATCGGATCACAGCGCCCGCACCTCGCGCAGCGGATGAGCAAGGGCCTAGATTACTGACTCGCGAGTGGTGCAGAAGGAAAGCCACTTTTGATAAATAATGGTTTATCAAATATTTCACGCATTCTCAAAGCATCTCCATGTACACGGGATCGTTGATGTCGGGCTGAAAATTCGATGTTCGGTACCAAACTCATCAAGTGCGTCAGTTGCTGGCGCATTTTGTGTGAATCCCTGACTTACCGCCGTATTATCCCGTAGCCAGAAGCTCATGAAGTAGCAGAGGCCACTGATGTGGACGAGCTCGAAGATGACCAGCAGGAGTAGTCGGAAGCGACGAAATAGAGCCCGCCACTCGTCCTCGAGCTGCGATTTTAATTTTGTTTGACGCATATCCCGTGGATAGACTGGCGCACAAAGGGTGCTGACTCACGATCATCATCCGTATCTTGGACTTTTTCCTGTCGACGCGCGCTTGCGAGACGATTACCATCTGGCGGACCATGGCGAAGAAAAGATTGGAATCGTCCTCGGGGAGGCGCTGCCTGGAATTGTAGGTAGTTCAAACTAGACTCTGGTGCACCCGGAGATATATGTAGATCAAACTAGACTACAGTAAAGGATCAAACTAGACTCTAGCCAAAGCTCGACAGGTCGGCAGCACTCTAGTCGAGGCTACAAAAATTAGACTTTGAATTCTCGCTCACTTCCTGTAGTCAGCACCGCATTTTTCGGGCTTGTCTCGATCGGTGCCGAAGAAGCACCGAAGTACTCGAGGAGGCTTCCAACTTTTCCCACGGGGAGCGCAATTCTGAAAAAATCCCCATCTTCCTGGGGTTAGCACCTGACGCTAAACACGCAATTCCGCACGTTTTCAATCAACGACACCACCAGTCCGACCATGACAGAAAGCGCGAGAACGCAGATTGTTATGGTGATGTAGTAGCCTGAAAGATACTGTATTTAGTGCTTTGAGCATACCCAGCTAAACGCAGTGAATACCCAGTAAATGCAGCATCTTCGCCTTGGGGACTATGGAAGCTGTTATGGCAAGCACCATAGCGGATGTGAGCAGCGCCGTCAAGCCGATGTTCATCTGGATGATATATTTAAATGAAAAAATCGAATCTTATAAAATCGATAGTAAAAGTAACAATGCAATCGGCGATGTTGGTGGAGAAGAAGCCGGCAGTGGCGATGAGAGCGAGCAGCGCTGTTGGGATTACGAGGACCTGGAAAATGAAAAATGTTATCTGTGTAAATATTGCCGGCGGTTTGAACGCTCTGGAAAATCATCACCCTTTACCAAATGCGCTTATTCTCAGTCAAAACCCACTCTTTGTCCCCTTGATGAGCGAAATGTGCATGGATCTACTGCAACGTTGCGTGTAATTTAGTTGAGCGATGAATGTATTTTCCGGAACGTTCATTCCTCCGAGAATAATTGACGATACCGTAATGTAGTACATCGGATGGCGCTTCATCGTAATCTTGACGAACATGTCCGTGCGGTTCTACAAATCGATTATATTGATCATCCGCGGAATAAGTACGATGACGTTTATCACTTCTATTTCACGGTATCCAACCTCGCCTTCGAGATCCGTCAGTTGATCCACGAGGACTTCGATGTCGATCACGTCGAATTCGTCGTTGCCCTGTACTTACTGCGTTTAGCAGGATTCGGTATTCATAGTAAGTTTGCTATTCGTGGTAAATCTGTTATTTGCAGTAAGTACCACTCTATCCGTCGATATCCCGGCGGTGACGACGACTTCGCTCGTGTTCAGATACGGCGTCGTTGCGGAGAGAGTGCAGTACTGCGAATCGAAAGGGAAGTACTCGACCCTGCAATGAATACCTGAAATTACGGATGCCATAAATTATCAGAAGGCCTTACAGCTGCGAGACCAAAAACAATACAACACCGATAATATAAATAGGGGAAAAGCTGCGAATAACCACCACAGCCAGCATATCGACGTGATCGAATTGTACACATTCCACTCCACCTTTCCCGTGTTGTAGATCTGAGAAGATAGCGAATAAAAATAAAATAAAAAGACTCACTCTAACAAGCCGTGCCTTCTCGTACCACAGCCACTTCTGCTGGACGGCATTGTAGAAGGCCAGCGGAGGCAGCCAAATCGTGTCTTCCGGCACGGTTAGTTGTGTTACGTTTGAGTGCTCTGATATTGGTTGGCACCACAGAACTTGTAAATCGTTCCGCGCTCACACTGTCGTTAGCGGTTCCTACCAGAGAGCTAAACAATTGGAGCGCATCTAGTTCACTTGGGAGCGACTTATATAGGCGTTTCCAAGTGAACTCGATGCGTTTCATTTTTTCAGTTCGCAGGTAGGAACCGCTAACGACAGTGTGAACGCGGAACGATTTACAAGTTCTGTGGTGCCAACCAATAAAAGCCTTCCTATCTATTGGTTATGACATTCCGACGCTTTCTCGAATCATGGTGGTAACGTAAAATAGTGAAAGACCCCCATGCATTTCCCCCATGAAAAAATCTAATGTAAGAATGAAATTTTGCTTGTAGGATAACGCGTATAAGCGCTACCTTCATCTAAATACTGACAACTCACGTGAAGCATTCCAAGTCAGCCGCGGATCGTACCACTCGAAGATCATGCCCAGGGACACGCTGATGATGCGCTGGTTTTCTTGCTGAATAAAAGTCATTGCGTTTATATCATAGGCCTATTCCAAACTGACAACTTTGACGAGGTGCACGTAGCTGGCGTGCGCCTTGACCTCCGTTGGCTTGTGCTCGTTAGGTAGAGCGGAGCGAACGTATCTAATATATAAGCCCCGTGCAACTAAATTCCATGATGTAGTAAATCTCGCCTGCCAGTAAAGTGCACTTCGCGCACGCAAGAGTGCACTTTACAGGCAGGCGAGATTTACTACACCATGGAAT
>JACMIG010001111.1:0-12549 GCA_014805385.1 Levipalatum texanum
CTCCCCCCACGGGTTCCCCCTCTCCTTCCCCTCAGGAGATTCCTTCGATTCACCGCCCCCTACAAGTACCCTCCACCGTTGTGAATCTACAAAGTATGCCCTGTGATAAAGGTATTCTACTCTCTCTCTCTCTGCGTCTCTTCCTTTTTCTCGTTCCCTCTCCTCGTTGCCAGGGGCCGAGGCCCATCTTCTAGGGTAACTACTCTGTTATTCTTCGTCGTCGTCGCCCGTCGAAGCAGAGGAAATCTCCCCCGGCTCTGCCCCCGATAGTCCGCAGTATCCCACACAGTGCACTTCCGCTATTTAGTTCGTGGTTTTCGTCTACAGAGGCAATGTTCCCTCTTCTTTTAGACCCTCAATACAGAAGGGTCAGAAGGAGGGGACAGGCCGACTGCCAGGGGGGTAGGCTGATGGAGGGGACTCCCCTACTCTCGAGCGTTCAGGCTTGCCCCCCACTCATTGCCCCTATGATCTATTCCTCTCTTCCACTTTGCCTGCTTCATCCTTGCATCGTCGTTATAGTCTTCCAGGCCTGAGAGTCGGCCCGTCCCCTCCCCTCCTCCTCTCCTCGTTAGCACCTCTTGTCGCCTGCAGGTGTAGGGCGGGATGGAATGGGGGCACTCGGCCACCCGATCTCCTCTGGAATGCCATCATCCACTTCCCTTCCCTCCTTCCTCCCAGAGATCTTCCTCCCTCTCGCAGTCACGCAACTCTCGACTCCCTTCCATGGAACGCCCCGCTGAATGCCCAATTACTCTCTGTCGTTGTTCCTTCTTCTGTGTTTGTCTGTGGCCTTTTCCTGAGGGGAAAAGGCCTGATCTCTTCCTGTCGCCTCCCTCTACGAGACCTCCATTGTCGAATAGCCACCACAACTCCTGTTTCCCGAGTACGTGCATGGCCATGGATTCCGCCTGGAATCTATATTTATCTTTCTCTCTGATACCATATGGTCGTTCGCTATTCAGCGGAATATTGGACCGTGAAATTAGAAGTGCTTTGGTTCGCGACAATAAATCCTCGTTGTAGATGAGCTCGCCGCCGTCTCCATCCACTGTGCTGGCAGCGGAGATCCAGCGCCTTCGTCCTCTGCTCGCACGGTAAGATCCTAGATCTAAACTTTATTATTATTATTATGATTATTAAATAATATGTATTATTACTTCCGTTGTCGAGCACCAAAATGCTGCGCATTCATGGTTCGGTAGAAAGTGCAGTTCTTGATCTTCCGCTGTTTTATTACCAGTCTGGCTCTGGAACGAATCAATTAGTGGAATCAGGTACAAACTGGTAATTAAGCGAAGATAATAGATCAACAGCTGCATCTACAGGGACTGCAGACCGCATTCAAACTTCTGAAAAACTAACAGTACGCCTAACTCGAATCGCAAAGTGAACTATCTCATAATTCAACTTTTTCATTTTGATTGTACATTCTTTGAAACCGTGGGTCTAACTTCTGCGAAACATGTCATCCGATAGTATCAATCTCTTGCCCTCCGAATTGGTCAAACAATTTGCGTTTGCTTCGAACATCGGTTCCGAAGAGGCGGAGGTGTCATTTTGCTTGTCGACGGAAAAATTTGTAACGTATAATAGTTGTTGTCTTTCAAAGTCAGCTACTATTATTTATAGTTGTTGCCTTTTTATGGTGCTGCCCGATCATGATCCTCCTTGCAGCCACGGCGTGACTTCCCTCGGCCAGCCCTTCGTCCTCTACGTCCGCCGTCGCGCCCTCGGTGGACACAGCGTGAGGATCTCATTTTTTAACTATAATATTTATTATTATTATTTACAGGTATACCTGCGAACGGCCGACGAGCGGGGAGATCCGTCGACTTCGGGCCCATCATCTTCCACCTCGTCCTCCTCGACTCCCTCGTCTTCTTTCACCGTCTTCCCGTCCGTGAAGGTACCCCCTAACCTTTCCTCTTTCCCTCCCCTCCCCTTCTCCTTTCCCTCCATTCCTCCTTCCTCCACCTTTTCTCTTCCTCTGTGAGGACTCTCTGCAATCGAATGGTGCACATGTCCGATTGACGAAACAGACGAGAAAGAAGTGTCCGATTAAAGTCGTATTGCGGAACACTACTGCTCACTTCCTTATCCTCTGCAGATCGGTGGTCCCTTCGTGGAGGACGAGGCGACGGACGTGGTCTCTGCCCTCTTCGCTCGCCTCCAGCAGACTCCCCTCTTCTCCCTGTCCCACCAACCCAAGAAGGTATGTAAAAATACTCTATTGCAAGGAATCACAAAGATGGAAATGTTTCTCCGTTTTTCCTGCGTATAGCTCCAGCTTCCACCAACCGACCACAGATTGCAAAAAAAACGATCAGAACGTTGCGAAAAATAATTGGAACTGGTTGGAAATATGTGCATCACTTTTTGTTCTAGGTAATATTGGCTAAAATGGTAGCAAGGTACGAACTTGATTACTGTATCCATCACTTGTAGATCAGCATCCCTTCCTCCCGTCAGTCGGTGTCCCTCCATCGCCTCCCCGAGGGTGTCCACGCGGAGAGGGCCGTGGACTTGTACCTTCGCCCTGGGGACGAGGTCTACACCGAGTGTCGGGCGGGTGGAGTGGCCTTCTACCACTCGGGCATCTACGCAGGCGCCGGACTCGTCTACCACTTCCTCAACGAGACTGGTACGCTGTTTACTTGGGGAATAGTAAATACAATTGTGCTTCGCTACTCCGAATATTCCATCGGCCTCTTACAGACTGTGATTCCGTGGTGGGTTTCCTCCGTTCCTTCGCCCCCATCGCTGGTCGCATCGTCCTTGAGCCATGGCGCGACTACGTCCACGCCCTCTACTCCCCCTCCGATGGTCTGTCCCCCTCGTTGATCTTTGATCTCTAATCTCGTCAGGCTCCAACCCGATTGTCTACCGCGTGTCGTACTTGCTGCGTGTTCGATCGGGCCCTGCCATCGTCGAGTGGGCGGAGATAATTAGGAACTCCCCTGTAAATTTCCTTTGTTTTATAATTATGATTATTATTGATTCTCAGGCCTTTCTCTCGTACGACATCCGCCATCGGAACTGTCAACACTTCACTTCTCTCTGCTCCACGGGCGTCCCCTTCAGCTACGACATGGTCAACCACGTCAAGTGAAGCTCCCCTCCTCTCCCGTCCTCACCCCCTCCTATCCAGGTTCATCGCCTGCTCGTTGATGAAGCCAACGTCTTCGATGATGGCAGTGAGATCGAAATCAAAGGCACCCCCGAGGAAGAGCCTCTCCCAGTACATGGCCACCGAGCCCGAGGTTGGCATCCTCATGTATCCTCCCTCCTTGTATCGTCCAGGCTGGCCTCCATCCTCGATCAGCGAGTGCACAGGGATTCAGTCAATAACTTCACTCCCCGCCCTCGGTGACAAAGGTCTATTCACAAATTTCCTTTTTCACAATTTTAACATTCCCGCCACTCAACATTATATTTTTCGTGATTACATGCTCATGTTCCATTTTGCTGTGAGTAATAACGGATCTCAACTTGTATATTGATATTTTCCCTGTTGTCAAATGTGCTCCAAAGCTATAAATTCGATTTGATTGTATCTTCTCTGTCGAATACTTGGAATTAGTTTATTACATGAGAATGATAGGTACATGGGTGAGTGCTAGAAGGCTTCGGGCGGAAAAAGGAAATGACTCATTGTCCCGTATTGCAGAGTGCGAGAGGAAAGAGAAGGAAAAGGACGGGGATAAGTGGGGGACACCCATGGAGGGGGACTGGAGGGCGCAGCCTGGGGTACTAGAGTGGAATGATTGCTGATGGGAGAGACCCTAAGGAGAGGGCAAGAACGAGAACGAGGGAGGACACGGGGACTAGAGGAAGCAGCCGTGCAGCATACAACACTTATGCCAAAGTGAACAATGCCTGATTCTGATTATGCGTATCTCAAAGTTTTTTTTTGTGAAAGAGTGAAAGAGTGAATTTTGTGAAAGTTTTTGTGAAAGTGAAAGAGTGAGTAAAGAAGTGAGTGCAGCCAATGGAGAGAGGGCAGTCGAAGGGGAAGGCCACGACAAGGATCACAGAGGGGCTTTGATGATGAAGGAAGGGAAGGGAAACCGGGACACTGCGGCCGAATCATTACAGGCTAACAGGATAAAACAATGACAGAAAGTAACAGATCTAGATGAGGAGTCTAAAAATGCAATGGCTAAGTTGGGAGATGCTGGTTCGGTCACCAGGATTTGGTGTAGGCTAATGAGCAACTAACTAATGGCTTCAGAGTCTCCGCACGTGGGGTTCCTCTGCGATGGTGGAGAGGGAGTCGCGGAAGTCGTGCGGCTTCTCCTCCAGGGTACGGTAGACCGAGGCATCGAGGGAGCCATCGGAGGCAGACGAGGCGGGAGACGAAGGCTCCATCTCCATATCCTCCCCACGGGCTGCAATGGATAGAGTAGCACACGTAGACTGGAAGAGTGCTCACGTTTCCTCCTCCGCAGGCTGCTTCCGTTATTTCTCCTCTCCTCTGCCTGTTCCGCCAGAGAAGGCGGGGCCGGCAGGTGGTTCTTGTCAGGACCAATCGGAGTCAACTGAAAAGCATCATAATGAAAATATTGTAAGAAAAATAGTGATACCTCGCATTTGGGTCCGATGAAAGTGAGGAGAACGGGAAGGAGGCAGAGGCCATTGATGATGCCGAGGATAACGAGGACGGACATGACGACGAAGAAGTACGTAAAGACGAAGTCGAACTGGAGAAGGGCCAATTGGAAATGGACCGTTGGAGGAAGGGGAATACTTCAGTAAAGGCGAGCATCACTATTCCGAGCAGAGTGGAAATGGCGCCGTGGAAGACGGGCACGAACATGTGGGTGAGGCACGACTGAAAGTGGGAAGGTTGGATGCCGTACCTCCCCTCAATCCCTATTCCCTCCTCACCTGCAGTCTCGTCTCCACACTTCCGAGTGCCGTCGTGAAGGCGAGGACGACGTGGGCGGTGAACTCGACGCCGATTCCGACTGCGCAGATGAGGGTAACGGCGGAGATCGGGTTCATCTGAAAGGATGCTTTGAAATTGAGTGATTGGACTCTAGGCACCACTCTAACTGTGAGAATACAGTATTTCGGGAAATAGTGTCAGATTCGGTTTTCTCGTCTCACTTCCCAGGCTTGACCCTCCCCAACTCACCTTGACTCCGAACAATCCCATGAATCCTCCCAGCTCCACTGTAGTTACGACGACAATCACCATAACCTGCAGAGCACATATTATTTTCAAGACGTCAACAGCTAGATACAAAATCAGAACTACCGTACCATGAGGGCTGCGTAGGGGTTGAAGATGAGGGCAGCGATGACGACGAAGACGGCGGCAGCAATGATACAGATCGCCTGGAGGAGCACCCATCTGAAAGGAGACTCGTTCAGTCTGCGATCGGTGTCGTCGATACCGTAGAGTGAGGTACTGTTCCCAGAAAGTGAATGCGAGTCCAGTGGGAAAGTTATCGAGGCCGGCCTCCGTGTAGGCATCACAGACTGCGCGCATCTCCTCGATCATCTTGACAATGACGGGAGTGTTGGTGAGGCCGGTGCCGTAGAAGGGAATCTGGGAGTAGAGGAGGGGCTGCGAGGGAGAGCACAGCGTGTCGTTCTTCAACTCCCACGGAGGGGGCAGAGGGATGAAGGCGGCCTGGAGAGAAAAGGATCGATAAAGAGATTCGAGGCCATTGCACCTGTGACACGTAGTACATCATGTTGTCGATGTTGTACCACCCCGTGACGTAGTTGTAGAATCCCTCGGGGTTGATGATTCCGTCGACGACGAGTCGTACAGAGCCCACCTCAAGATGCCCCCTTCTCATATTCTTATCCCGCTCCACTCACCCTGCTGCAGTTCCATACGTTGCCGACTGAGCAGAGCATGGCTCTTCCAATGAGTGCCTCAGGTTCCGGTTTCTTTCCCTCGGCGACTTGTCCTCCTTGCAGGAGATCTCCCTTGTCGAGAGCCTTATCGATGGCAACGTCGAGGGACGACAGCCACGTCCTCATGAGGGAGAGCCAGTACTGTTGGGGCTGATCGTTGTCTCCCTTGATGATGTAGTGAGACTTGGCTGGAAAGAAAAAAACATTATTTTCTCTATTATTGTTAGAACCCATATTATTTTGCTCGATAAGATTTAAAAAAAAAACTTTAATTCAAAAGATTGCTGACCGATATCCGCCCGGTATGCCTCGATCTGTGCCTGTTGGTGGGGAACGTCGATGGATCCACCACGCAACACCGAGAACATGGGGTAGAAGGAGAAGTACTTCTCACGGGCCTGAACGAGGGGAGGTGTAATGGAGGAGGGCTGGGTGGGACCTGGATGAATGCAGCGGGGGCAGTGTTGGCGGGGAGGACGTCGCTGAGCTCGAGGCCGAGAGTGTTCCTGTACATGCCGACGAGGCCGAAGATGAAGGCAGCAATCGTCGCTCCGATGATGATATACTGAAAGAGGAAATATATTGATCTCCACAATCATCAAGCTATTTCTCACCCGTGCACCCTTCTTCTTGAGGACGGGGATATAGTGGTTCTTGAGGAATCCTCCCACAGTGTACCATGGCTCGTCCCTCTCGAAGTCCTCCACTTCCTTTTCTCCCTTCTCTGCTGCAGTGGCCGATGTGAGACGCGCCTGAGACGAGGCCACGTACTGAAAGAGACGAGGAAGGAATGGGAAGGGGCGAGGGGGTCCCCTCTTCTCCTCGTCCCACCACTCACGCTGACATTGGAGACGGTGCTCTCCGTGGGGTGCATTCCCTCTGCGTGTTGCTGGCGGGGGAGGCACCAGCCCATGTCCCTGGAGATATCTCCGTCCTTCCCTCCATCTTCCTTCCCTTACCTGATTCCCTTTCGTCTCCTCTTCAGGTCGATGGCAATGAAGGCAGGGAAGAGGACCATGAGGAAGATGAGATTGAAGGCCAGCAGAATGGCAGTCTGCATATTCGACGATATGGACATCGGATCTTATGACAATATTACCTGGGAGCAGAAGCTCTTGAGGGCAGGGATGGGGAGAACAGTGCCCGCGAAGAAGGCGAGGATGTTGTTGGTGGAGGTGACGAGGACACTCATTCCCGTCTCCTTCAGCAGCACTCCCATCTCACGACGGTGAACCTGTAGGGGGGAATACTGGTAGAGTAGATAAACGAAAAACTGACCGTGTTGGCGATCTCGTCGTAGTTGTGAAGGAGGAGGAACATGTCGTCGATACCGAGACCGAGTGAAAGGAAGGGAACGACCTGAGGGGAGGGAGGTGAAGGAGTGGAGGGCAGGGGAGGCACCTGGGTGGTGGCGGCGTTGAAGTTGATTCCGAGAAGAGTGGCAGCCCCGAGACCACAGATGGACGAGTACGTCACCCACATCACTCCGATCAGGGAAAGGGCCACGTTGGACTGCAAATAACGTGTTTCAAAAATAATTGCAAGTCGAATGGTTGATTGTATCGTACCTGAATGGCCAGCCAACGTCCATCGATACGAGCCTGAGTGATGGCTGCGTAGATAAGCTGTAATTATTGCTTGTAAATAGCAATTATCTCGGAGAGACCGACCATGAGAAGGTATCCCATGAAGATGATGCCGTAGTTGAACTGGGAGAACTCTTCGAGCATATCGGCAATGGAGGTGGAGGCGAGGGGGTGGTACTGTCGGCGTCCCTCCACCTGCAGAGATATTCACTTGACACAACATTCATAAGAATGGCCTACCTCGAAGTTGGCCTTGTGG
This sequence comes from Levipalatum texanum, assembly GCA_014805385.1. NCBI lineage: Eukaryota > Metazoa > Nematoda > Chromadorea > Rhabditida > Diplogasteridae > Levipalatum > Levipalatum texanum. The sequence goes on from JACMIG010001111.1 coordinate 7,720, forward strand.
GTGTAGAGCTTCTTGGTGAAGTTCCTCTGCCATGTCTGGATGATCTGGTTGGCCTGCCATCTACTCCACTTCCTCGTGTCCAACTTGGGCTTGAGGTCCTTGGGGTTACGGTAGCGATGGTAGACATCGCCTGGAGGGTGGAGAGGATAGAGAGGAAGGAGGGGAGGGAGGAGTACCGGGAGAAGCGACGAGGAAGACACTCTGCAGGGCCTCTGCCGATTCCAACTTGTGTCCGTTCCTCTTGATTCCTCCAATGATGAGATCCTCTGGCCACTCCATGATCTTCTTCGAGAATCCTCTGCATCCTCCCGTCATGGACTCTCCATAGTTGGGGTATCGGGGCTTCTCCTTGTCCGAGAGGAATGATCCCCATCGATCGGGATTGGCTTCCATCCACTCGAGGAGTCCGACGCCGTACTCGAGGCATTCCAGATTCTCCGGCAACTTCTTCGCTGCAAGAAAAGGTAACGCGGTGAATGAAATTATATGGAATCTGTTCAGTCCTCAATATTCTCTCACCAGTTCCATTGGCAGTGTCGTACTCGCTCTCGTCCTCGTAGGCGTAATAGTCATCACTCGCCTTCTCCGCTGCCCTCTTCCGTCGCTTCTTTCCTGCACGACCACTGTTAAACGATGTTACTACTTCCTCATGGGATTCTAAATGAATCGCCCTAGTCTATAGGCCATAGACGCTTGGTTTACAACTCGTTTGCGGTAGACGATAAGTGCTCACCGAACAAATCAGTGAGGATGCTCTCGGCGACGTCTCCGTTCTCCGGGTTAGCGTACCTGAAATAAAATATAATAGTAAGCCGTTAAATCCCGCAGTACCGCTTGAGTCATTTCACCAGCTTTAACTACCCTCGTGCTGTAGAAGGAGAGGGAGAGACATTTGTTTGGTTGGGCACAAAGAGAGCATTTTGTGCAGCCACGTGCTTGATTGGAATTCTCCTGATCAACACACATCCCTTACAAAGAGGTATCTCGGCCAAACAATGACAACATACGGTCTGCGAGTGAGGGTGGCCCGCTCCTTCTCTGGTAGAATCTTATTCCATGCGATGAACTTGGTGAGAGCAGCGCATCGATTGAAGTAGTTGGGGGCGAGTTCGGGGCACTCGGGGTCGAGGGGATCGATGCACTCCCTGTCCAGGTACGCAGCATCGATTCCCGCCTGAGGATAAGGGAATAGGGGAAGACTTGAGGAGGTGACTGACTCGCTCGAAGAAGTTGCCGATGGGGCCCATGTCGAAGAGCTGCGATACTTCCTTGACCACTGCAGTCGGATTCAGATTCTTCCACGTCACATTTCCCTTGGGGAGCGAGCTGACGAACGTCGTCACTTCTTCCCTGAGAATGGGAATCCATTGATCTCCCTTTCCTTCGCGGTACTCACCCGAGCATGAGGGGAGGATCGGGGCCGAGGGGCTTGGAGCCCTCCCAGAAACAGTCGATGGGAGTGATCCAGATGCACGGAATGATCTTATCCAGCATGTTGGCCATGATCTTTCCAAGCGGTCCGTTGCCTCCCTTGGGGCCAGGAGGCTTGAAGCAGATGTCAGACAATCCCCATGTTCTCAATAGCATTAATTTGTAAAGAACGGAAGAAAATAACCTACTCTCCGAACAGGTCCACTTTGTACTGGGAGATTTCTTCCATCAATTTAACGTGCCGCAACAGTCCCTCCTTGGTTAGGGCATTTTCTCCATCGTAGGACGGTGTTTGGATGACGACCTGGAAAATAAAGACATGCTATTTTCATAGTATTGACACAAACCTGGAATCCTCCTCCGAGTCCATCACTGAGATTCGGCAGCTCAGGAGGTGCTTCCCTCACAGGTTGCATGGCAGGCTTCGTCCCATTCACTCCCACAGGGGTAATAGGCTGCAATGGCCCCTTGTCGAAGTCCTCTCCTGATCTCTCACGAATGCCATTTCCCTCTTGATTCTTCTCCGTGCCTCCGCCTGTGCCATCCCCGAGTACGACAATTCCTCATTCAGTCGACCGCCCTCTGCAAATCGGAATCAGATGTCCTTGTATTGTTGTCAACGGTGAGGGCATCTGCAGTTCCCTCTGCTCATCGGACTATTCGTACAAAGTCTGTATCCTGTTCGTTTTCCAAAACAAGAGAAAGTCATGGGGGCCGTCCCTCAAATGTCCCGCTACCTTTCTATCAGGGAGGGGCTCGCGAATTCGTAGCGATCACAACAACTTGCGCCAGCCGTATATTCGAAAACATTTTAATGAGACGAGATCCCAGACAAATCCGGATGGAACAGAGAATAAAACATTCACTGCCCAACAACCTGTTGATCCACTGCCAGTGAGGTTATCCCCAGGATAAAGAAATCCAAAGGGGGTGTTCACAATACACTTTCATTCTGTGAAATTTTTGTGGAACACTAATTGAAAAAAACACTTCCGTAAATCCTCTTCTTTCGATTCCCGATCACTAAAACAGGTCGGGACGGTGCATGTTCATATCACTGTCTCACTGATTAGGTCGCCGTCCCCTTGAGAAGAGAGCAGGAACCCCCTTGAAATTGTACGACTTCACTCCTTCAGTGTTTCACAAAAACACTTATGCGGTTACACCTTCTCCGGTTGAAGGGGAAGCTAATTTCAAAGAGAGAATGAACTCACGGGGCACCCAAAGCTTCACAATGTCCGTCTCGATCGTCACGTATTGTAATCCATAGCAGCAGAGGGTGTAAGACAGGATGCCCACGATCGCCGTGGTCCACGCCCACTAAAATGGCATAATAATAATGACAAAAACCCTCTAATATAATGACTTTAGAATGCAATGTTCTCACTCGCTGAACAAAACATCCGAGAGCGTAGAGCATGTGCTGAAGGAAGGCTCGGGCGTAGAGGGCGATGCGGTTACCCGTCGCATAGCCCTGCAATGTCACAATAATAAGGAGAATATAATTATCGATAGTAGTTTTACAACAATTATATAAACACAATTTCTGCTTACCCTGTCAATCTGCTGCATGGCCATGTCGGCGTCACACCACGTGGGGGCATGGCTGAACTTCTTCTTCCACGCAGCCGAATAATCTGCCGAATCCGAACGCCGAAGTACCAGCTTCTCTACGAACTGAAAAGCAACTATGAACGCGGAAATTTAAATTTGGAGCTTCTATAATAAGTGTTTTACAATTTTTAGTAGCTGCTTGGCAGTGGGCTTTGGCTCTCGAATGCCTTCACATTCGAATTCCTCGATGAGTTCTCCCGTCTCGGAATCCTCTCTCTCCTCCTCCCCTCCGGCCATTGGATGGCATGGACCCGGGTTGACCCGCATTCAGACTGCCTTCATACTAACTACGCACTGAAACAACTCAGCGATGACGCGCGATCTTTCGATCGATGACAAGTTAACCATAACACGATCATCGGCTATTCGTTGAAGGAGGAGGATAACTCCACTATCAACGTCGTTCGCTAAGCGATTAAAATTCAGTTGAGTGGGCTTGATTTTTAATGTCCCTCTTCAATTCCGTCAAATAGGATTGGGTGCGCTGCGGTAATCGGAGTAGCATCCGGCATTGGTCACTGGTGGACCGGCTTAATCGGCCATCACTCATTCTTTTAGGCCCATTCAACCCAGGTGGGATCTGATGGGAGTGAGGATGAAAAGGGAAGAGGAAGGGTGGTCGTTATGTACTAGTGCAAAGCTACCGCCATTGCGTAGCCACTGCTAACTGGTCAAGGCTCAATGGGACATTGAGCTTGTCCCCTCTGGGCAGGCCAGTTTCGTGGTTCACTGAATGTGGCATCCTATTGAGATGATGCATCACAGGCAGTGGCAATCCATCAATGGACTCGGTCACCGCCGATGGAGGGAATTGGGGTGAACGCCGTCAATTGACACCCTCCCTTGTGTCTCTGCTCTCAAGCTCGAGTGTTCGCTGAACTCACGCGCCTCCCTTCAAGGGATGCGTACAGTTCGTGGCCATAACATTGTGGTTACAACGAAATGTGCTCAATGCGTGCTGAGGAAGGTTTGCCCTGTTCCCTGCCCCTTCTCTTCTCCTCCCTCAGGAGTGCACGGGGAACACGTTCTCCCCCTCGCCCCCGGCTTCCTCCCGAGGGGAATGGCTCGTGTCGCCGTATAGAAAATAGAGAGAGAGAGGACAATGCCTGTCCCGGTGTCAACTACTCCGTAGTCGAATCATCCGGGGCAACGGCACGGAACAACCCCATTGGAGGACACCCGCAGCTATTAAACAATGCTACCTCACAACGAGGAACCCCCCTATCGTATTACTACCGTGGCTATTACCCACTTGTATCGTGTTGTAATGAAACATTTGGAGAGGGGCTTACAGATCACCTTCTACCGTACCGAAAATGCTATTTTGCACCATTGAAAATGGGAGGCAAAATGGCCTTGAATGCATTTGGTACATGGTCGTTGAGGGAGTAGCCTTTAGAATGGTTCGTGATGGCCTCCCACACAGGGAAATACCTCCCCCTCCCATCCCATTATACTTCCCCTTCGCTCAAGACCCATATATCCTTCTCCCCCAATCAGTGGCCAATCGAAACTTTCTGTTCTCCCCCACTCGCTCGTCAACGAACGCTCTTCTCTGATCAGGTCACTTGTCTGCGCGGTGCTGGAATAACCGAAGGAGGGGACGAAAACCCGCTTTGCCCCAATACTAATACGTCACCTGACGTGAAGAGGGCCGTTAGAAGAAAGAACGATATTGGAGGTGCGGTGGTCACCCAAAGGATCCGCGGGGGGGGGGCGCGGCCGGGGGGGGGGGGGGGGGGGGGGGGGGGGGGGGGGGGGGGGGGGGGGGGGGGGGGGGGGGGG
>JACMIG010001112.1:0-22870 GCA_014805385.1 Levipalatum texanum
GGCGAAGCCCCCCCAAATAGCGGAGCGTAGCTCCGCTAGTTTAATTGAGAATCTGTCAGAAAATGTTTACAGTGATTCGGTCCAAGACTCCGAGGGCGCTGCTTATTTGTTGCGACTCCCTTGGGAAGCGTGGAAGCAAGACGAAAAAGTGAAATCTTTTCTTCAACCATTCGATACTTTGATTGAAAAAATTCTGAATAACTTTGAGTGAACAACAAAAGACGCATTTGTAGATACATGCATCATTATTCGGAACGCTAGTGAAACACTATGGAAATATTTCATTCGCGGAAAAAGAAGTTATGTGTTCAATGCGTGACGCATGGCACTCCAATTTCGCTGTAAAAGACGGTAAATGTGTAGTTTATAAACCTGAAAATTCGATTTAAAGTCTCTGGACGACTGCTATTAACAAATTTTTTTCATGATTCATATCCTCGATGAATATATTATGTACATATATGCAAAAATATCCAAGTTATTTTGTCCAAGTTTGACTTTTGATTCCAACTGACAAGAGAAGTGCATTAGAGTACTTGGGGGGTGTGCAACAATAAATGTATCTTTAAGAAAGGATTCGTCCACGCTATATCTTCCCGAAAAGGAAATCAGAATCTGGACAATGCAGAGGGCAAAAGAATCCAACCCTGGTGAAGATACGAGTCAAAATGAGCATGCGTTCAAGGACGCTCGAACAGTTGCTGTTATGAACGGAAAAGTGAGCATCATTGTGCACATTTACATACATTGATCAACTAAATACTACATAAATGATTTGCTGGTCGGTGCATCTGTAACGACAGTGCCTCGTAACCTTGTCCTACCCTACTAACAATAAGTGAGCAAAAGAAAGCGATTCCGCACAATCCCGAAGTCTGGAAACTATGCCTAAACCTACTTTCTGAAACGAAATTTTACGGAGTCGTCCTCAATCGGTCAATGTGACTGCCTTTCATACAGGAATGAAGTTTTCAAGGTACAAAAATGTAATAGTTATTGATCTTGATTTCGCAGGCGAATCATCGCACGTTCCAGTGACAAGTCTGAAAGTCGACATTCCCCACCCAAGCGTATGCCGCTGGTGAGCTGGGATTTTCTGATGCAAAATTCGATAGAAACGTTTTATTGGCTTCATAAATCTTGTTTTCGCTGATCTTCAGGTCGAACGGGATCAGGAACCTGAACAGAGCCTCTGTCGCCCTCACACTCTCTACGCTCTCGCCACCGACGAGCACGGACATTTCTACACGCAGTTTTAAGCTGTTATTTCCTACACAAATATTGTCGATGTCCAACTTCTTCGCAGACCCGAAATATATTGCTTAAATGTTTTTGCTTTAATAAAAAAATCCCGGGGTTAATTCGGCTTCACTACCTTAAATGTCGTTTTCTGTTGCTTCCATGCTCGCGGGTCTTCTTGGCCTTGTTCCTCGCCTCATATCACCATTGGTACTACAGTATGTTTAGTGGGAGGGATCTTCTTTTGTTCAACTTGAGAGGAGCGAAGTGGCCATAATTAGACACACATGGCTTTATTAGCGGCTGCAGTGAATATTGCATCTGGCTGCGAACTCGACCTCTAGCATTTTTTCGTTCACTAGATTGTCCATTGCTCCAGCGACCATCTCGAATGGACTACTCCATCCCAGATGCGGATTTCTCCATGACATCCTCGGTGAGCTTGAGCTCGGACGACTTTGAGCGACTATGCCGAGCATTTGGGAGTCGTTGCTGCCGTAAATTTTGGCATATTCCTCTCTTTAGATTTATTTGGGCCATGATGGTCGTTGAGCGGAATTTTCTCATTCTCAACAAAAATGTGCACTTTTTCAGGACATCGAAGTGTGTCTTGCGGAGCTACGCGGAGCGAAAAGCGATGAGGACCACAGAACAATTCTCCTAAGCTGGCTTCGGGACTTATTCGAACGCAATGATCTCGATCGGGAGATGTGTTGGGATCTAGATGATGATGATCCCATCGGGATTGGCAGCCAAGATGGGCTACTCCACCATCCAGGGTAAGACAAAAGGTCTTACGGCTCCGGGATTAAATTCCGAGACTCTCCTGTCACTTCTGAAGAGATTAACCACTGAGCCACGCAGGTTGCGACAGATTTATCTTATATCCGAAGATGTATTTCGTTATGTCAACGATACAACCGTGGACAAAGAAATATTCCGGCATTACTACTGGCTTCTCATTGCCGCTGTTGAATACCTCAATGTTCTTGAGCGGTAAAACCAATGAGTTCACATTTACTATTTTCCACGATTTTCAGCATGGGTCAATATTTCTATGATAACGAGGCTAGCAGGAATAATCAAATCGTGCTCAGTGCAATGAAGAATTTTCTCGCCAAAATAATATATTTGGACGATCAGGCACGTTCACTCAAGCATTTCACTTTTGCAGAGATTCGGTCGATGGGGTGGAGAGCGCTGTTTATTTGATGCAACTCCCATGGAAAATATGTGATCTTGATGCAGAGGTCAGATACAGTCGTATGTCGTCTACTACAGTAGTGGCAATCAATAGTTAAAGAAGGAGTAGGATCAAAGTTCCGTCTCCGTAAAACAGCTGTTGAAATTGTTGACAAAATGCATCTTGGCCTGATTGTGTCAGCCTCCTTTATGAACAACAAAAACATTTCATACACCAACAAATCAAATTTTAGGTACTTGCAATTCTTGTCGGGAAACTGGTCAAATTCCATAGAAAAATGTCATTTGATGAAAAAGAAATAGTCTATTCAACTCGCGGCACTTGGTTCTTCAACTGCGGTTTACATGACGGTATGTGAAGCAGTGTCCATTTAGTCAAAAGAATAATTGATTTTAAAGCGTATGGAGGAAGGCTGATCGAGCAGGATGTCCTACGGCTCCTGGATTTTATGATTTCCGACTTCTGCGACGATTCGGTTCACATTAACGAGTACAACAAATATTTTGGTCAGTTTTTCAGTCAAAAATCAAACTAACAAATTTATAGAAAGGCTGGAATTTTACTTTGTCCATTTCCCGTCGATGTAGTCACTCTTTTTTCTTGCAGAATATATTGCCGGAACGCTGATTCATTACGAAAAGCAATCTAGTCTTGGAATGTTTCACATTTTGATCTCTCCACATCGCGAAGGATGGGAACTTCGAATCGCGGAAGTGCAAATCAAAAAAGTTAACATACTTTGCATACTTTGGGAGGCACATGGGGGATATTTTAGCTACTGAATCGCTTCCGCCAGTATGCAATGGCGGACTCACCATTATATAATCTATCTGAATTCGGATTTATGTCGCTGGATCATTGCGTTAAAAATGCCGAATTCTTGGTCAGTAAATATTTGTTTGAAAAACGTTAGAGAAATTATTTAGAAAGCGTTTTCTTCTTTCTAAATCAATATTTATTGACGAAAAGAACAATTAACTTATTTAGAGATACCGTTTAGAAAGTTCTAAAAAAATACAGAAATCGTGCCAGACGCAAGTTGTCGAAACGATGCATGCCTTCCTCTACAGCCCACTACACGAACTTGCAGACAAAGTGGGTATATAACTCTCGTATATTTTTATAATCCAATACTCGTAGGTCTTTATCACAGACGAATAGTGTGTCCAAACATGTCAATTTCTTTTTAAACAATCGCATTTACGTAGAAGATATTTTCCTCATTTTTGTACATAGGCTTCAAGTGGCGTTGCTTGAGAGTTGCTGGCCACAGTACCCATTTTTCGTCAAAGAAGTTATCAAATATTGGGCGTTTGAAGCCATTGTAAATATTATCTTAACGGTGTCCTCTTAGTCAATTCATTTATACTGAGTGGGACTTCAGAGGGAATTGAAAAAATTGAAAAAAAATTATTTTAGGCATGTAAATGGATAGGAGAGTACGAGTGGGATGACGCAACTCGGAGTCTTCTCTACTCGGATCACGGTCTCGTGTATGACAAGTTTCTTTCCTGGGACGAATGGATTACGCTCCCGCTACCGGAGGCATGGAGCAGGTTGGGTGGCAAATGTTCAGTTTGCGATTTCGAATAGTTCAGTTTGCGATTGAAGATAGTCCATTTTGTGATTGATTCACGATCAGTTTGCAAGTGCAAGATGATGAGTTCGATTTGCAGGCGCATCTTTGTCGACGATTCACGGAAGTTGAGCATTGAGAAGATTGAAAATCGAGACACCCTTCCAGATTGGGTTCTAGACATGCTGGAGGACGGGGTAACTCAGTGTTATATTCGATATAGAATGCGCTCTTTTATTTTCTGCATTTATTGATTTTCCGACGTTCAGGTTGTACGGGATGACACTCCTATTAAGAACCTATGCCGTCCTCCCGCCCTCTACACTCTCGCCGTCGACGATCGCGGACATTTCTGCACGGAATTTTAAGCTGTAATTGTCAATGACATTTTGAAATAAATGTCCTTCTATTGCAATGCTGAATCAAATAATATAAAAATGAAGTTCAGCGCAGTCCGACAACCTATTTCTTAATAAAATCAAAGCGCAGGGGAAGCGTGGCTAAAAAATCTCGGCTCTGTTACAGTTTCGTTACTTTCTGAAAGTTTTGTTTTGTTATCTTATGAAAGTTTTGTTATCGTATGAAACTTTTATTATCTTTTGAAAGTTATGTAATCTTATGAAAGCTTTGTTATCTCATTGCGGAAGTGGTAGCAGACATGAATGAAGTCACGGCGCTCGCCACGGAGGGGGTCCCAGAAGTGGTAGAGGACACGACGCTCGTCACGGAGGTGGTCCCAGAAGTGGAGGGAGTGAAGTGACCGATTATGCTAAGTTAGAAGGGAAGGTTGGCCATTGTCGTTGACGTGTCCTGGTGGTCGTCGGGGAGCTGGGACCACCTCCGTGACGAACGCCGTGTCCTCCACCACTTCTGGACCACCGCCGTGACGAGCGCCGTGCCCTACACCATTTCTGGGACCACCTCCGTGACGAGCGTCGTGGCTTCCTTCATGTCAGCTACCACTTCCGCAATGAGATAACAAAACTTTCATAAGATAACATAAGTTTCATAAGATAACAAAACTTTCATAACATAACAAAACTTTCAGAAAGTAACGAAACTGTAACAGAGCCAAAATCTCCAAATGTCATTTCCCGCTTCTACGCTCACGTGGCTTCTTGACCTTGATCCTCTTGCCATCCTCCAGTACTCTTCCAAAAGTGCTGAAACTGCTTGAAGGGAGAGATCTTCATCTGTTCTACTGGAGAGGAGATACATTTCAAGCGGCCATATAAATACATCAAAGGTCGCTTAGTGGCTGCAGTGAATATGGCATCTGGCTGCGAACTCGACCTGTGGCCATTATATTCGCCAGATAATCTCTATATAAGTCCAGATTGCTCATTGCGTAGTCAACCATCTCCAATGGACTACTCCCTCCGTGCTGCTGATGTCTCCATGTCAGCCATAGTAAGCTTGAGCTTAGACGACTTTTGCCGATTACACCACACTCATGGTTGCCTCATGGTTGACTCATGGTTGCCAAATTTCCCTCGTTAAATTATTCCTTTATTGTGTTTAAGCGGAATTTGTAGAACCGTACTAGAATACCCACCATCACAGGACATCGAAGTGTGTATTGCGGAGCTTCACGGAGCTGAAAACAACGAGGAGCATAGAAGAATTCTCCTAGGCTGGCTTCGGAACTTCTTCCAAAGTAATGATCTCGATCGAGAGATGCACGGTGATCTAGATGGTGACGAACCCATCGGGATTGGCAACCACGATGGGATACTACACCATCCAGGGTAAGACAAAAGGTCTTACCGCTCCGGGATTCGATCCAGAGAGACTTCTGGCACATCTGAAGAGATTAACCATTGAGCCATGCAGGTTGAGGCGGATGCACCGTTTATCCGAAGATGTGTTTCGATATGTCAACGATACAATAATGGACAAGGAAATATTCCGACTGTACTACTGGCTACTTACCGCCGCTGTAGAATACCTCAATGTTCTTGGGCGGTAAATACAATGAGTGTACGACTATTTCCCCACGATTTTCAGCATGGATACATGTCTCTCACACAAGGAAGCTATCAGAAAAAATCGAATCGCGCTCAGTGCAATGCACAAGATATTCCCGAAATTGATGTAAATAAACTGTTAGCAAATATTGAATCAAATTAACTTTTGCAGAGATACTGTGCGAGACGTAGATGGCGCTATTTATTTGATGCGACTCCCATGGAAATCGTGGAAATTTGACGCACAAGTAAGCTGTGTAACAAAAGTTGTAATCTACTGGTTGTCCGCGGCGAGTTCGCCGGAGAAAATTTGGCACACCCGACATGTTCACTGCAATAGACATTGCGCAACCCCTATAGGTGTCTTTAGACATTTTTGCGTTCCTTCTCGGCAATAATTACGGCCATGTAAAATATTTGACGATGTATAATACATTAATTTTAGACCCATTCTTCGGTTGTCGAAAAATTGGCCAAGTATTATGGAAGCATGTCTTTAGAGGAAAAAGAAATCGCCTGTTCCATCCGCGGTGTTTGGTTCTTCAATTTTGCCCCAAAAGACGGTAAGTGTTATGCCTACCTGAAAAATAATCGATACATTTTAAAGATTTTGGGAGAAGGCGATTACCGCCGAATGTCCAGCGACTCCTCGATCTTATGATTTCCGATTTTTGCAACGAATCGGTTCACTTTACCGAGCACAGCACATACTTTGGTGAGTTTCCGGTCCAGTTAAAATTTGGCATATTTATGAGAATATTGAAAAGTCTGAATTTATTTTTTTAGAATGGATTGCCACCACGCTGATCAGGCACGAAAAGGAAAATAGTCTCGCGTTTTTGCGACGAGTGCCCAACACTCGAGAACGACGTGTACTCAAAGAAGCCGATGTGCTAAGGAAAAAGGCAAGCTTAAAGAAGGAGTAGGAGCAACATTTCTGATTGTGGTCACCATGGAAATCAGACCAGACTCAGGCGAAAGTGCAAGTGCACTTTGGCCTGAGTCTGGAAAATAGTGCACTTTTGCAATAATTGCCCCAGCTGTTTTACGGTTACGGAATGTTGCTCCTACTCTTTCTTTAATTTTGAATATTATCCTCGAAAAGTGCCCGGAGAATACGCTCATCGAGTTAAAGGATGTGTCTAAAGAGACGGAACATTTTGATGCATATTTATAATAATAATATTTATCGGCACAGTGTCTTGTGTTATTTTACGATAGAGGAAAAAAATTATTGGAAGATATGGAAAATATTTCAGCTGAAACGGTTCGAACAATACGCGATGACATTGGACGAATCGACTAACATGACGAACTACGGAATTATGATGCTGAATCAATGTGTGAGCCGCATGACCAACGGCGAAATTTTGGTGAGTGATCTTGCAACTTGACGATGTACTCTCGCTCACCACAGTAGATAATCAAATAAACGTTGAGAGAAACCCGTTAACAACGAAAAGAGACGATAGCAAGCGGAACTCGAAATTAGATAATCGCGCTAAGAACTCGTATAATTATTGTCGGCGAAATAAACGTTCCGGACTGTACGCTCCTAGCCCTGACATCTCTCTCCACTTTTCTCTCGTTGTCTGGCGGTTGGAGAAACGAGAGAACAGTGGAGAGCGATCGCAAGGTGATGAGCGTATTGTGCGGAACGTTTATTCCGCCGACACTACAAAAGTGTTCATTGAGTTATCGGAAACAGCGAAAAATCAGATTTTTCCGTTCTCTAGATCGGCTAATAATATTCAGGAAGCGTGTCATGTTCACGTCGTCGAAACAATTCATGCATTACTCCGCAGCCCTCAATGCAACCTCGCGAACTATGTAGGAATAATGCCAAAAAAAACCAGTTGCAAATGATTTCTAAAATTTTAGGCAATTCGATTGGTGATGTGGATCGCGCAACACAATTCAAGAGTCCTCTATATATTCACGGACCACGGTCTCGTCAAGGACAACTTTCTCATGTGGGAACCGTGGAGTTCGCTGTCGCTACCGGAGGCTTGGAGCAGGTTGGGTTTAAAAGTTTAGTTTGCGATAGAAATTAGTTCAGTAAGCGATAGAAATAAGTTTAGTTTGCTATTGAAAACATTCCAATTTGCGATAGAAAATGTCCAGCTTGCAAAATTTTTTGCTTATGTAAATTATCATTTTTTTCTATTTCTCATTGATATGATTTGGCAGACGCATCTTCGCCGGCGATGCGCTGATTCCGAGCTTTGCAAAGTTTCAATATCGATACTACCTTTCCGATGCCGTCAGGCGCAACGTCAGGGGGGTATGTGTTTTCATAACAAAAATATTCTTGTTTTTGGAATTATGCATATGAAATGGACGTTCATCACGTTCTGGTAAAATGAGCTTTTTACCAGGCGAAACTCACAACGAGTACTGCGTGAAATTTAGATGGCGATGAGCGTATTGTGCATAACCCGAAGCGTTCTAATTCCTACGCCCGCGCTCGCTTATGATCTACCCCTCGAGCCCCTATCCTTGTCGATTGAATCACACGGGTCATGAAACGGGGTTCGATGAGGTAGATCAAAAGCGCGCGCAGTCCGTCATTGGGGCTGTCCGGGCGTGGGAATTAGAACGCTTCGGGTTCTCTACAATACATTCCGAATCGTTCATTGTGCCGCTATACATATTATTCGCTTCTGTTATTACTATCTACATATCTCTTGTTTCAGGCTATTCAAGCGGAGCGTAGAAAGAGGAACTATCTACCACCTTCACATCACTACATTCTCAATAACTGCACGACGTTTTAAATGTAATTGTGAATAAATATTGCGAGTAAATGCCTTTCCATTATGCAGATCATCTTTTTTTCATTCCGTATCTACATCCGCCGAGTAGTTCGCCATGAGACGGTCCATTCCACGGACGCCCGTGGCCCGGATCGCAAACTGGCAAGCATTGCGATACGGGAAAACAACAAGCGGCCCGTGGCAATAATGACATTTACCCACGCTTTCGCACCCTTGGGCTATCATATATTCAGATAAGACCTTGCCGTTCGCGCTTCTTCTTCTTTACACCTATTTCGTTGCCGATATGTTCACCCAATTTCCTTATCTTATTGTTAAGGGAAAACTACGCGGAGAATGCGCCGTTTCTAACACTGATTAATACCAGCCAATGTACTTTGATTTCGCGAACTTCATCGCCTTTTAAACAGCGTAGTCGCTAAAAGGCTCAAAAGGGCCTTTTATCCGTATTCCCTTGAAAAAAATAGGCTGCTTTCCACGTCACAATCTCTCTTCGAAAAGAGGCCTGCTTCTTTCACCGCAATATCCGAGGAATGCTTGAGCGAGAAAGAGGAGAGGGGTCAGCGAACCCATCCTGGAAAGGGAGTAGGGGAGGGGGAGGAGGAGTAGGGTTAGGGGGAGGGAGTCCTGGACCCCGCTTTCATCTATCGATTCCATGCGCTCTCGGTCCGTCCGCATACAGCCCGCGGCTTTTGCATGCGCGAATGAGGGCATGGAGGGCTAGGATTGACTTTAGTATATCCGAATTCGCGCTCAAAATTGTTTTTTTATAAATAGTCAGGGCATAAAAGGAGGATTTTGCGGTCTTGTGCCTGGTGGTGTTGTTTTAGTTGAGCCACGAGCTAGGATAGAGCTAGGATTGACCTTATTGTACTTTCACATCTATTTTAGCTCGTTATTATTTTTATTTCAATTATTCAAAGTGTACATTTTTCAGTCAAGTTACTTGTGTGAGTAATGTAATTATTTTTCCCGAGTCAATTGCCTCGAGGGATTTATAGAAACCGTGGGAATGACCCCCACTGTGTCTTGTGTGCTTGCACTCCGTAGCGTTTGTCATGTCATTCCCTTATCTTATCTTTTTCACCTTCTCTCTCTCCCTCTCCCTCCCTTCCACGATGGTGCGAATCGACACCGTTCCACGCCCATCCCATTGTCCATTACTTTTCGAATGATTGTTCGTCGTGTTTTATTGATTTATTGATTTTTAAATCATCTTTCCAGTGGTGATGGCACTACGTAAAGTGCGATCGAACATGGATCGCATCTTCTACAAGAGCCTCCAGGACCTCATAAGGGGTATCCGCAATAATAAGGACAATGAGGTACTTTAAATTGTTACTGCGTTTTGCGAACGGATAAAAAGCGGATAGATAATTTAACTAAATAAATATTGCAGTCCCGGTACATTGCCGCATGCCTCGAGGAAATCAAACAGGAGCTCAGGCAGGACACTATCAACATCAAAGCCAACGCGATCGAGAAGCTGTGCTATGTTAGTTTTTTTATTGATTTCATTAAATACAGGAAATATAATCGATATAGTAAATCAATAATTCATTTTTTCAGCTCCAAATGCTCGGCTACGACATTTCGTGGGCATCGTTCAATATCATCGAAGTCATGGCGAGCACGAAGTATACGGAGAAGCGCATAGGGTGAGTTCAAAGATCAAAGATCGAATCATTACCGAGAACCACTTATTTAATGCCAAACTGCTGTGAGTGGAGCACCGTTTCGATTCGTACGTCCTGATCACAAAGAGTGCTCCGATTCGCTCAAATGAAATGCAAATCGATATGCTCTCAACCATTTCTCTAATGGCGAAACGGATTGTTCTCCCCATCGATCATTCCCTAAAAAATTGACCGATGGTCTAAAAATAAAATGATCGAAAAAAATTAAATTTCTTGGTTTCTCAACAATAATTCTTATATTTCGGCTCTCGATAATATTAAATTCAGGTACCTCGCGGCAGCGCAGGCCTTCCACGAAGACACCGACGTCCTCATGCTTACTACCAATCTGATCAGGTCCGTCGATCAATAATCAGAGAGATCAGAGATCAAATATTCCAGAAAGGATTTAAACTCGGCGCAGTACGACAGTGGCGTGGCTCTTGGAGGGTTGGCCTGTTTCGTGACGCCCGATTTGGCTCGAGATCTATCGCCGGATATCGTCAACTTGGTTAGTTATTCTAGAGATCACAGATCATACCAGGAAGAAATGCTTAACTATTCAAATTCGCGTAAATGCTGATGTATTCAAATGCCCAAATTTCAAACGAAAATATAACCATTTTCATTGGATATCGTGCCTAGAAATATCCTAACAACTTTTGGAGAAAAGAAAAAATTTCAAAGATCAATTTCAGCTGACCTCCTCCCGTCCCTACACACGAAAGCGGGCGGTTCTCCTGCTCTACAAGATCTTCTTGAAATATCCCGATGCCCTAAGGCCAACCTTTCCAAGGCTTAAGGAGAAGCTGGAGGATCCAGATCCTGGTAGGTCTAAAGATCAAAGACCAAAGATCAATGATCAACTCAGGAGTCCAATCCGCGGCAGTCAACGTGATCTGCGAGCTGGCTCGCAAGAACCCGAAGAATTATCTGACTCTAGCACCGGTAAGGAGGAAATGATCAAAGATCAAAATACTACAAATCCCATACTTATTTTCCGATTCCACGATGACCAGTTATTGATTTCTAGACTTTTATTTTCCAGGTCTTCTTCAAACTCATGACTTCAAGCACGAACAATTGGATGCTCATCAAGATCATCAAACTGGTGGGTCGATATTTCTCACAATCAGACAGGGCGGGAAGGTTTAAAAGCGGAACGAAATAAAGGGTTTATTTCCCTTATTTAGCGAGAATCGGTAAGACGTAAAAGTGGGCCGGAATAATAGGGTTACTGCTCGCCATTCTTCTCCATGTTCCTTGCCACGGAATGACCCTGTAATTTTCGCGTCTTCCCCAATCCTCGCTAAAAGGAGTAGCGTCCACTTTAGATTCGCGCTACTGCGTTTAGCAGATAGGGGGCGGGGCTTATTACCCCAGAGCATCGGATCGCATTCATGTTGGAGACGTGGGCTAGGGTGTTCTCATCCACTGGAATTCCTTGATCTCTGGCCAGTCGACCTGCCGGCAGCGCTCCATCGCGAATAGTGGCGTATTCTTCGGCGAGCCTGCGGGGGGTTACGGTATTAGATTAGTTTGCTGTCGCGTTAAATTACGGTATTATTTATTTAGTATGCGATAGCCTCCTAGAGATCAAAGATCACCATTCCCTCCGATCCGCCTCCTCCAGCAGCCAGTCGAGGAGCAGGCACACGTTGTAGTGGACCGTGTACATGGACGCGCCGACGAGAATGAAGGAGAGTAAGAGAAAGGGAAAGAAGAGCACGGGGCACGGCCACAGGAACTGCAAATATTCAACAGATCAAAAGATCAGAGATCAAAGATCACATCAGAAATTCCGCCAGGGTGATCAGCGCGATTCTGGGGCATCCGGTCCAGACAGTTCTTCACACTGTCGAAGAACACAGTAGCAGAGGGACTTGGCTTGACGCCGAAGGGAGCCTCCACATTCGGCCAGGCAGAGGAGCCCTGCAACTTGATCTTTGATCTTTGGTCATCGGTTCAAATTAACCTCCTTGGCCGTAGTTGAGGTGTTCTTGAAGTAGTCGACGAGAAGGGGATAGGGATTCGGCATGTCGATCAATTGGAAATGTTGGAGGAGTGAAGGAGAAGGAGGAGGAGAGGAGGAGGAAGAACAAGAAAGAGTTAGTCGGCAGGGGAAGGCCCTCCTCCCTCTCCGAGACGGTACTCGTATGCACTAATTGACGTGAGAGTTAACGTTGCGAAAGGCGCCGGGGGATTTGGGAGGAGGCGCAGGGGGACGAAATGAACCTGGGAACCTGGTTCGCCTGCCCAAACTTACCGTAATCGCACCATTCCAGTTCGGCGCTCTCGTCCCGCTGGAGCCGCGCCTCGGGAAGAAGCTCCTCGAGCCCCTGACCAACCTCATCAATAGGTAATGCTCGAAGCTACCGTAACCAAGCCAGTTGCAAACTGATTAATTATGGACATTTTCAGAACCTCTGCCATGGCCCTGAATGAGTAATGCTTCAAGCCTACGATTACCGAGCCCAATCTGAAAGAGATCGCAAATTGATTAATTATGGGCATTTTTCAGCACCTCCGCCATGTCCCTGCTCTACGAGTGCATCAATACCGTAATCGCAGTGCTTATTTCGGTTTCTGCAACTGCACCAGGGGATCAGACAGCGAGTATTCAGGTAGATCAAATATCAAAGTTCAAATGTCCAGTTCTCATATGGAAGATCAAATATTGTTGAGCACCAAACAGTGTTTCTATCTTCCGATACTTGCCCAGTTAGACACTCGACAGTCCTCTCTGTGCGCAGTAATTTGCCGATATCAGGTGCTCGACAATATCAACGACTTTTAAAAGATCAGAGTCAAAGATCAATCTCTTCAGCTGTGCGTCCAGAAACTCGGAGTCCTGATCGAGGACGCGGACCAGAACCTCAAGTACCTCGGTCTCCTTGCCATGGGAAAGATACTGCAAACGCACCCGAAGGTTCCAAGTTAATTTGGTGGAATCGTAAACTGAAATCGAACGAATCTCAAACTGATCGTTGCCAATCGCAAACTGAAACTCAACCAATCGAAATGTTAATCGCTTCAGGCTGTTCAAGCGCACAAGGATATCGTTCTGCGGTGTCTCGATGACAAGGACGAGAGTATTCGGTTGAGGTTGGTAGATCAATAAACCAAAGATCAAAGATCAATAATCATCTTCCAGATCGCTCGACCTGCTCTACGGTATGGTCTCCAAGAAAAACATCATGGAAATCGTCCGCAAGCTCATGGAACACGTCGAATGCGCCGAGGGCAGCAATTATCGGTTTGAATTTGGGAATCACCCGCCAAATACCGTAACCTCTTAAAGGGACGAGCTCCTCTCGCGCATCATCTCCATCTGCAGCTACAGCAACTACCAGTACATAACGAACTTTGAATGGTTAGTTACATGATCGCGTCATGGCTTCGAACCTGCGCCAAGGCTCTCTGACGAGTTTTATGTGTCTTTTTCAGGTACATTTCCGTGCTTGTCGAGCTGACGAAGGTCGAGGGAACCAAGCACGGGGCGAAAATTGCCGAGCAGGTAAATCAAAGACCAAAAGATCAAAGATCAATAAAATCTGCAGATCCAAGACGTGACCGTGCGCGTGGAGTCCATTCGGCACTTTTCCGTTTCGCAGATGGCACTTTTGGTAAGCCCAGAGATCAAAGATCAAATATCAATCTTTACTCCAGGTCGAGAACGCCCAACTTCTCCTGAATGGCTCGGCGACACAGCGCTCGAATATCTCGGAGGTTCTCCTCGCAGCTGCGTGGATCTGTGGCGAATATTCCGAGTAATTGTTTTAATCATTTTAATTTACCGTTCCGCTCAATACACCATTCCGATCTCTCTGTTAATTGTAGAAACGACTTCTTAGAAATTAGGAAAATATACTTCAGGCACGTCAGCGACATTGCTGCCGTCCTCGAGGCCATGCTCAAGACCAAGGTATTCTTTTTGACACTACTACTTTTAGCACCCAGACCGGAACTATTGTATTCTTCGGAACGAATAAAGACAACTTCAGGTCGGAACGATGCCCGGCCACATCCTGTCCGTCTACGTGCAAGGCATGAGCAAGCTCTACACGACCCTTCTCATCAAAGCAGAACAAGTGAGTTCAGTTTGCGATTCGCCAATGGTCAAATACCGTAACCCCGTTTAAAGGACGACGACTGGGATTCGATCGCGTCGCTCGACAACCTCATGCTCTCCAAGCTGCCCGCCTTCGAGGTCGCCGAGCACCTCGAGGCCCAGGAGAGGGTACGGCAGCTTTAGGAACAACGGATTACTGTAGCTTTGAGCGGTGCCCAAACCTACTGTATTTTCAGGCATGCACGCTCGCTGCGCTCATTCGCATCGTCGAAGCCATGCATCAACGCAGGGAGAAGATTGCCCATGAGGTCTGTAAATTCTTAATAAGCCCCAAAATCCGGATTCTGTAAAATAGAAATAATATAATAAATTACGGATTTACAGTTGGGCATGCTGTTCGAGGGAGAGCTCAACCCCGTGGCTCCCAAGGCGCAGCGCAAGGTTCCCGTTCCCGAAGGGTGAGTTTTTAAGAGCTCTTCAAGATTACGGTACATAGATCAGTTAACGATCGGATTTCCAACCAGTTTGTGATTCTCTTCAGCCTTGACCTCGATGCCTGGATCGGCGAGCCATGGGCAGATTCCGACCTGGAAGACGACGGGGACAGCGCCGAGGAGGTCAACGAGGTTGGTCTTACGCTGTTTAGCGAGAACTTCCTATGTTTAGTGAATTGCGCTAAACACCGTAAGATTTTCAGATGTTCGGTCTGCCCTCATCGCGCTCGAGCGGATATTACAATGGCAACATCCACCTTCACGTGGAGGAAGAGGAGGAGGAGGACGAGCGGCCCGGGAAGAAGGGCAAGAAGAAGAAGGTATCTATTTTACTCCTGCGTTTAGCGGGTCCGCGCTAAATACCGTAACTCCTCGCTAAAGACCGTAATTCAGGCCAAAAAGGGTGGGAGCGGCGAGCCATCGGCCGAGGACATCGAGAGGAGAAAGAAGCAACGGGCTGCCGAGATCGAGAGCAATCCCTATTATGTCAAGGCTGCCGCGACGCCCATCAAGGAACAGGGTACTTACTCTATTTAGCAGAAAGGGGGCGGGACTTCCTGTGTTTAGCAGAAAGGGACTTCCAGTTTTTAGCAGCTTACAATATCGATCTCTTAAAGTTCCGACTCCGAAGAGGCCGACAAGGATAGCGACGGATCTCGAAGCAGCGATCAAGCCAGAGAGCATCCAGAGTCCCTTGGAGATTCCGGGTAACTTGATCTTTGATCTTTGATCTCTGCACTTTTGAACCTTGAACTTTGATCTCTCTCAGGAGTCGTTGGCCTCACGCGCTACATGGAGCAACAAGAAGGGACGATTTCCTGGAAGAATGCCAAGAAGGAGAAGAAGGAAAAGATCGTCAAGGGCAAGGGCGGAAAGTGCGTAAACAGGGAGCGATTTAATATTTTGTTCCATTTTCCAGGAAGAAGCGCGCCGTGGTTTCGTCGAGCGACGAGGAAGATGTAAGATATTTACTGCGTTTAGCAGGGGGCGGAACTTTCTCGCTAAATACCGTATTCCAGGCCAACATCGTCCACCGTGTTAATCGGGACGTTGGCGAGATGCCGGAGGACGCCAAGAGCACCGACGACGAGGCGGAAGACAAGGTTGGGTCCCGTAGCGATTGTTTTTGGAAGTACAGTAATAATCAGAATTCAAATATTTCCAAATTTCTATGCGAAAATTTCAGAACTGCGTCGCTGACGAGTTCAAGGCCCTCGACATCAACCTCGATGACGTCATCTTGGCACCACCGAGGTACGGAGTCTCACAACGATTGTGTTAGGGATACTGTATCATCCAATTGAATCTCACCACTATTGTCAGGGTTACTGTAATACTTCTAGGTATCCCCAAGCTCCCCGTATTTCGCCGGCCTCTACCTTCCTCCTCTCCCCAAGTGGTCTCCCCGTGCAACCCGTTTCAATTACCAAGGAGAAGAAGCCCAAAAAGAGCGCCAAGTCAGAACATTCAAATCCCCACCGTAATCCATACTTTGGTTACAGGACCCCGAAAATCAAGAAGTCAAAGAAGGAGGCAGCCGCGGCGGCCCCGGTGAAAGAAGAGGCCCTTTTGGACATTGATGGGTGGATGGATGATCGACCGGAGAAGGTACGGTATTCAGTTTGTGATAGACGGTTCCAGGTTCCGATTCCCCTTGGTTACGGTATCTTTAGGCAGTGGAAGCGGCGGAGTTGCTCGTGCCCAAGGACACGAAAAAGGCCGGAGGAGCCAAGAAGAAGAAGGCCAAGGAGCACGAAGGAGCCTCAGCCAAGAAACTGGCCAAGAAACGAATAACCGAGGAGTATGAGGTATCGTAAACTGAAATATCCGATCGCAAACGGAATTAATTAATCGTCAGCTGAACTAATTCGTCGCAATCTGAACCGTTTTATAGCAAAACTAATATGACGATCGTAAACTGAACAGATTTATCGCGAACATTATTTTAAACAATTCGATCGCAAACTGCGTCCGACTCATTTAACTTACCGTAACCTCTTTAAAGGAGGCTTCGGGCGTCTGCACGCCCTCCAACCCCCCGGGAGAGCCTTCGGTCTCGCCCATGACAGAAGCGCGCGAGCGCATCCTCGCCTGTAATCAGCATCTTTCTCTGGTAAGGACTTACGGTGTTTATCGTCATCTTCTTCCTTGCTAAACAGTGTAATAAGATCTAAATTATCAGGAGCTCGTATCTTCGGATTGCTCTCCTCCTCTCGTCTGCTCACTGAGACTCCGTGCCATCGGGGGAGCAGCCATAAAAAGGGCGGAGCTGACCATCTGCGATGGCCCCCATATGAGGGTCGCCAAGGAGAGCGAGGTATACTTACGCTGTTTAGCCCCGAGACCACGCCCACTTTGCTAAACATCGTAAGTTTCAGCTCATCGTCACCGAAGTCCCCGCTAGTGGATCTGCCGACTTTTCCGTCGTCTTCGAGGGAGAGCCAGAGGTTGACTCCACGCGCCTTCGCGGAACCCTGACATTCATGCGAGAGGTACGGTAGCTTTCGTGGCGGGACCAAATAGCCTTCAAAACAGGATGGCGATTCCGTCCGAGAGGATCAGCTCAAGGTCGTGCTCCCGATCCCGACGTTCCCCTTCATCCAGGCAGCGTCGCTGTCCACGTGAGTTTTTTTCTCTCGGCTCAGGGTTTTCCGTGCGGGACCCAACCTCATTTGAAAGCTACCGTATCCTTTTAAAGGGACGCCTATTCCTTCCTGCTAACGTCATCGGGGAAAGTGGACGCCTCGTCGCCGGAGTCCCTCAATACTCCGCTCTCCTTCCGCGCGGCCCTCAACGTCATACTGGCCGGGACCAAGTTCTCGGGTACGGTATTGGGCCAGTTTGCGATAAAGATGTTCCAGTTTGCGATCCAAATAGTGGAGTTACAGTAATCGAGGAGGAAGCGTCGGCGGCTTCACTGTATGCCTCCACTGTCTACGGGCATCCACTCTGTCTCCTGGTCAAAAAGCAGGTAAACTTGCGGTGTTTAGCAGGATTGCAATGTTCGATTTCAGGGCGATACCGTATCCCTGTGCGTCAAGGCGGAGGAACAATCAGTTTCCGATGCTGTCGTCAACGACCTGCGGCAACTGCTCGCTCGGCAGACCGTCAATTAATTCATCCCACTGTATCTTGTTAGAATGGGTCATCGACTGGGTCAGACCTATAAAATTCTCGCTCAAAAACACTACATTAATCGACGCGGTCTTTCCCGGAGAAACGGTGCTCCTTTTGTATTTATCAAGACTCGATGTATTTTATAGTTTGGCCCCTTCTCTCATCTTCTCGGCCATCCCGTAAAGGCCCATTTAATTAAGTTAATTACGCGTCAGCCCCTCTGGGGATACTAGAATAGGCGCGTTCTTTTATTAGATCCATCTCTACTCTCATACCAGAGACACACTGCGCCCCGTCACTTCCAGGGCATATTTACCCGAATATTATTAGATCGACCTGCGCCACAAACGCGCCGGGTTGGCCGAGAGAGGGGAAACTGATTGAACGAATTGCTATATTTGTGGGTATCTCTTTGTATTTATGGGGCCACGCCTTTTCTATCGATCATAATTCACCGCTCACTTACCATTGGAATTTGATGCCGGTTTGTATTTTGTCTTTTTGTGATCGTCGAGTTTTGAATTTTCCCGCAAAATTCTCTATCTTTCGCGCATTATCTCCGCCGTTTTCACGTGTTTTCCTCAATATAAAATAGTCAAAATAATTTATTGCTTCGAGAACACGATGTATAATATTATCGATTTATCGATTTGTTTTCTGGGTTGTGCTCGAGGACTAATCCCCAAAGATGTCTGCTGTGTCCAAGTGTGTTCATTCAATTCACATTCCATTTGCCCCCAGTCTAATTCGGTCGGAATAAAAACGTGGTGTTCTTGAGAGCGGCGAAGAATGGGGGCCTTTGTTGGAGGAGCTTGGCAGACTCGAGGGTGACAATGACAGCGCTTCCACTCGTCTGGACACTCTTTTCATCCACAGAGATCGACGAAGAGACTGATCGAATGTCTCTTCGTCGATCTTTATTGGTTCTTTACAGTTTCTTTACAAGGGAAGTCCTTTGACCGGTCATCGCGGCTCCGAACCGGATATGGGGCGCTGGAGTAGTCTAGTCATGAAACTAAAAAATAAACAAAATCTAGCTGCAACGGGCCAATACGGATTTATTCGGACCCATGCAGGGGGTATCATGGAATTTTCGGATCCATGATGGGGGTATCATGGTCGAAAATGGCCAAAAATTAAGTTCTGTGGGAGTCATTATAATTGCTCAAAAACATATGTTAAAGGAGGGCTCACCTCACCCTCCAACTCGCATCAACAGTCTAGAGGAGCTTATGTGGCGTTAGAAATGCTATCGAATGATATAAAACACTTCAAATATAAACAATATAGTGTAAAGATAATCGACGTTCAATGTTGATTGACCCTCAGGGTATAGCGCGCGAATTCAAATTTTGACTCGTGGATACTGTAGAGCAGAAAATTAAACTGCGCGCTGTCTTCGTACAATGCCAGAAAAACAAAATGGATGTTCTATGATGACTATTTGTTACTTTTTGTAATGGTGTTTTCGTGCTTTTTGTGGTCATCGCTGGGTGGGGTGAGCCCGCCTTTAAAGAAGGACTCCGGGCACTTTTGGACCCCCTCTTTTTAGTAGTTTAGTCGAAAGAGCTCGAAAAAAGCTGTCGAATGATACCAAAATCATAATTCACAGACGAAATTTTCACCATCTAATAAGCGAAACGAAAAGTTGGCACCATGCCAAGTTCAATGAAGTTCAATCCCGATCGTTGTGGGACCAAATAAAATGAAATCTGGCACAGTGCCAAATGTGATAAATCGCGTTTTTCGCGATGATTAGTGACATTTTTGTGATTTTTTAATTAGATAATTTTTTAAAACTCGAAAGCATAGCCCGAAACTGCAGAAATGTAATAAAACGTTCAAATTACGCGAATAACAATATTGGCACAGTGCCAAAAACCAATTATGCAATTTTGCTCTTTAAAAATCAAGCAATCATCTATGGTGTTTGATTTTTATATCATTCGATAGCATTTTTCGAGCACTATCAGATGCAAATGCAAACGAAAAATCGAAAAGTGCCCGGAGTCCTTCTTTAAAAACGATCTCGGAGGATTTCTGTCTCTCTTGTGCTGTTATGACAGATCGTCAGTCTTGACCTCTTCGTTGAATCGAATCCTGCCTTTAGTGCGCTTTGGCATTGTTTCGAGTGTTTCAGTCCACCTAGTAAGGTCGATGGGCTTGAGGATGCCCTCAGTGACCTTTTCTCTAGTACCTCATCCACTTTCATCCACTTTCGGTAACCTTGCTTCGTGCATCGGCGCGAATCGCGTCCTTTCCTGAAATATCATGGCCAATCAATAAACAGTTTCATTTTCGGGCGATAGGAAGCTGATCTATGGGAATTGTTATCCTGGCCTCTCCACTCTTCTGGATCTTGGTTACCGATTTTCAAGCACTGAGGACTCCTCCAAATGTCCTGACCACAAAACTTCCTCTCTTAGAAAGTACTTGTGTAGATCACTTGTGTAGCTATGCAATTATCTCCGCAAGCGCTGTAGATTACTGGAATTATCTAACCGCTAAAACAATGACATTCTCTCGGCTCATCAGTTTCTTCTAAAATTGCCACCCCATCTGACGACTCCCCTTTATGGCCCATTTGGAAGAGCTGACGTGTGCCGATAAGCGGTCGATTTCTACTGTTAGTCTGCAACGAATAGGAGAGGCATTTTATGCGTTTATCGTTAGTGATCTGCCGAGGACATCTGATAGTGTTCCTATTGGCAATCTACTCACTGTCTCTGTCCAGTAAGATAGCCCGGGAAATCCTTTTTCAATCGCGAGAAAGCAGTCGAACGCGCCTTTTCTGTGAATAGAGACCGGGCGTATCAAATTTATCAAATTTCATTTTTTTACTTGATTCTCGATCGCATTTTCCCTGAGGTCGAAAAGTAGAGTGTTGTGGAAGTTCCAAGTGCGTCTCTCCCGTTAGTGGTCTACCCTATTCCCTGTTCCTGACCAGCTAGACGATAAATCCACCGCGCAGAGCCCATTTGGAATTTTATTGTCGAGAACCCAATAACATCATCAGATTGATTTGTTACTCGCGCCGCTTAGCGAACGGCCCCTTTCTGATTCTCTGCATAGTCGAATAGAAATTATTCATGGCCGTAGTTTGAGTCTGAAACCACAGAAATTGTATCTCCTTTATTTGCCCGCGCAGAATCCTGTCGTCTTGTTGTCATTTTCTTAAAAAATTCTCAAATGTTGTCCAAGCTTAGATCTCTTCTCGCTAACGTATCTGATAAGTCAGATGACGAGATTATTTCCGTAGAGAGAAAAAGACAGTTAAACATATCTGGATCTATTGTCTTTAGCTCTATTTCCGGGAACCACGGGCTTTATTCATTCCAATCTTTATATGGATAACGTCGTTTTGATCTACTTTTTGGCCGAGGAAATCAATTTTTTGGCTCTATAATGACACTCGACGTCTCTTTATATTAGTGAGGTGCCTTTATTCAGAGCTTCCTATCGCCATTTGATCTACCTTATTATCTCTGTGGTCTGACAGTCAGACCATGAGAATAGCCCTTAATCAATAGAGAGAGAGCATCACGCAAATGAATTGCCCTTTGGAACTGCAGTATTCATTGTCGGAAAGCTCGCCGTTGAAAACGAATATACTGGCGGCATCACTCGCAGATTCGTTCCTAAGATCCAAAACACAGCTATCGTCGTTAGATCTTGTGCCCATTCCTGTCCTATTCATGTTTCCGCCTATGGTCAACACCACTTTGATCTACCTTTTTTCACTGAAAGTTCAATGGGAGAAAGCTGGGCGAAGAGAAGCGATTTTCGAAGCCTCTATGAAAGAAATTCTGACAATGAGAGAAAACGGAATGCTGATCTAGACGAATGTTGAACTTTATTGGCGCACGTCTTTATTGCCGGGAACCACAATCGATTTTTATTCCAATCCTCCTGTGGTTACGGCCATTGTTTGCCCTCGTTGATCTACCATCTTGTCAGTGGGGAGAAATGAAATTTTGGCTCTCGACAAAGAATCAGTGTTCGTGGTGGATAGCAAAATTAGACGCGTTTGTAAGTGCTTAATAGTGTTGGCACTCAGTATAGATAAAAATTGCACCCCCCCCCCCATCTTATAGCAAATTGTGAAATTCGTATTTCTAGCGGGCTTCGCGGAGGCTGCTCATCGCCATTGCTTCGATGGACGACGACTCGGCGTCGACGAAGCAGCTCCTCCCCATGGTACCCGGTAA
This sequence comes from Levipalatum texanum, assembly GCA_014805385.1. Taxonomy (NCBI): domain Eukaryota; kingdom Metazoa; phylum Nematoda; class Chromadorea; order Rhabditida; family Diplogasteridae; genus Levipalatum; species Levipalatum texanum. The sequence continues at coordinate 22,331 of JACMIG010001112.1, forward strand.
AAGGGAAGTGAAAATCAAAGTCGTACGCCGCCGCCCACGGCGGCAGCGGACGACTAGTGAAAATACAAAAATAAATACAATATAAAATAGTGGGTAAAAATATAAAATATGAGGTTCTAATAAAATACGGTTAAATTTAAAAAAGAGTTTAAACATCCCGGTGGCCACCGGAGGAAATTGGGTTGGTATAAAAACTACCGGCAGCTGCCGGTAAAAATTGGGAAAAAAATAAACTTGTGTGAAATTTGGAGTTAAAATAATAAAATACTGGGTCAATTTTAATCATCACAACGCGATGCGTTGTGATGATTAAAATTGTTCGCATTGTTTCGTCGTTGTTTTTGTTGTTTTTGTTCTTCCTCCGACGTCGCTTCTCCTCGCCCCGGTGAGCTGTCCCTCCCCCTCCCAATTACGTCAAATTAAAGGTACCCTCGACTACTCTCTCGGCCCTCGAGTTCCCGCCCAGGACGACGACGCTCAAGTTCGACTACGGAGACCAACCATCGTTTTCCCCCCTTCCCCTTTCACTTACTCCCACTC
>JACMIG010001113.1:8129-22861 GCA_014805385.1 Levipalatum texanum
AAACGGTAAAAAGTATGATCAATGCCAAACCCAGGGCTAAACGTTGAGCCTAAGTTCGAGCATTTTGGGGGAATTCTGTGAATCACGTTGCGGTCCCTAAATATAGCTACTAGGTCGAACATATATCCAAATTAATGTTCTCCCAAAACAAACTAAAAATGTTAACTCACCATACATTGGAGATCGGTTCGCCTCTTTTGTCTCGAAAATCAGCCATTGATGGCCAAAAATGCTTCGAATTGCCTGGAGTCGGCCTCTGCAATAATAGATTTGTTGAGGAAGGTGAGGCAAAGAACATAGAACAGTTTTCAAGACACATTTAGATATCTAGAAATTTGAAATGGACAAGCACACCACGGACGCGGGTGCGGTCGACATGTCCGAATCAGTTCGCACTCGGCGCACGCATGGCACACCACATCGTTTTAGCCGCAAATTTCAAACGTTTCTGCGAGTTCTTCATTATTTCGTTATGTATGATTTATTTATTATTTATTCATTATGTTTGGTAGCCCAGTCCCATCAGTTTTCTGTCCTTAATTGATAGCTGGCGCTCCCCTTGTGCGAAATAGAGCTTGATTAGCCAACTGTGCATAGTTTTCGCGGGATTTCGTGGTGTTTGCCCTCTCTTTTAATTTTTTTAAACTGGCGCTTTCTCCAGTTATGAAATACAAAAGAAACTTCAAGTGCAATCTCGAAAAGGTGAACGCTGTTGCATCACATTGGGGAAAGAAAAGATTCCTGAGCAATCCAAAGCAAGCAATGCACACTGCTCAGGCCGTTTTTGCAATGATTAATTCATGAGGGGGTCTTAATCCTAACGCAGTACAACAAAGCAATAAAATTCTGCGGAGGTCTTCGTGATCTACGTCCTGCTCAACGGAAAACATAACCATGCAAACTAATTTCGTGTCCTCGGTTCACGAAGTTGTTCTCGTCGATCGTCGTCCTTTGCCAAATAATTTATAATAACATTTAGTTAAAAAATGATAATTAATATAACATCGTGCCTAGGTAAAGGTAAAAGGTAAAGGTTCGTCCCTATCAGGTATTCCTGAGGGTGGATCCTGGACGGCCAGGTTCCTCGAGAGCATTTCCCAACCGGCGTTGCTCAACCGTTTCTCCGGTGGTATTACCTGCGTGATCTAGTCACTACCGATTCCCATTTCTGGCACCTCGGTGGGGTGGCCGCGGCCGGAATTGAACCGGTGATAGAATGTCTGGGAGGGTAGCCGTCTACCACTACACCAGTCTCGCGACATCGTGCCTAGAAAGTGGAATTTCAGCTTGTTTAAAATGTCGTTCATTCCCGTCTCCGCGTATTACTCTCCCCGTTTCCTCGATGATTCTTCTTCTCGTAGCATTCCGTGCCTTCCCCAGCTGCAGCGCCGCACGGGTTGCACGTGGTGAGCCCCCTTCTGAGAGGGGTCGACGCTCTTCTTGTTTGCCCCCGGTCTCCCTGTTTGGGGCGAGGCTCCGTTCGCCTTCTCCCCTCCACCCTCTTCCCCACACTTCAAACCTTATGCCCTTTCGTGTTACCACTACGACTCTTCTGGTCGCCGGGCATAGATGCACTAAATCGGGGCTAATCATCGATTCGCTGCTTATCAATGATGCCCGTGCGGTGCGAGAGGCGAGCCGTGAAAGGGGATCTCTCTCCCCCGCCCCCTTCCCTATCATCGCATTCTTCTCCCTGGTCGTTGCTTGCAGCCCTTTCTCGCTTCCGTTAGTCACCCCTCCACTGGGCCCTTTATCAATTAATCGCAATAGGAGCGTATCCGGGGAGGGCGACTGTCCACTTTCTACCCGTCCGACTCCCGGGGGCACTTTCTAGGTCAATTCGCTGCTGTGTCGTGGGTGGGAGTGCGCCCCTTCTCTTCCCCCGTGCCTCCTCTATCACTATACACTCCCCTCACACCGTTCGACTTCTCATCTGTTCGCCCTATCCCATCTCTCCTACCTCTTCTCCGCAATCTCGCCCTTCCATCAGACGTCTCATGAATTATAGCGTGTGGCCCCGTCGTTCAGCCGGTTGCGTCCCTGACTTAATTATCGCGTTCGCTTCGTGTGTTCCGAGTCCAGTTCGTGATGAGATAATGGAGGGAGGCGCTCTCTGCAGGCACCGATTCTGCCGTCGCGAGACAGGCGCCACGGGCCATGTTCGGCCGATTGAAGAACCTCTTCAAGGCCCCCGCCGACGAAGCCAAGAAAACGCCGCTGCCACCCATCGTCCAGGTGGGCCCCGTCACCCTTTCTGCCTTTCCCTCAAAAGTACAAGGGACAGTTGTGATTGAAGGGGACAGGGCAGCTTAGTCACCTCCGTTGTCCCCGTGGGAGGTCAGCTACGATAGTGTTCATCCCGTACAAAACACTCCCGTGACTCATTTGTCCCTTCTTATTCTCAATGTCGACGAGTCAAAATGCGCAACAACATCAAATGCGCAGTAAGAGGCGGCTGAGCGGGGAGGAGGGAGGAAATTCCTCCACTCTCGAAGCCGACCGGGCTGATTCAACCATTATGAGCCGGGGCGAGACTGGGCCAACAAAGGGTGCGAGGGCGGCCACTCATTGATTGATCACCCGCAGTCTGACCCTGTAGAGGGTGAAAGGGCGAAGGGAAGGAATAAATGGTCCCTTTCAGGCGGGAGTTCTGCCGTCGGATGAATGGGACATCATCGGAGAACTCGGCGACGGCGCCTTCGGAAAGGTCGAGAAGGCCGTCAATCGAGCCGATCCACGACTATACGCAGCTGCTAAGGTACTTTGACACTTCTTGCTGTGTTATGAGCTGCGAGAATGAGGACGGATAACTGGATAGCCAGTGGCTATTTGATGCGAAGAGAGACGAAGGAGAATGTCGATGGAACATTGATGCGGGGAGTCTAATCGGTCGATCTGGAGAAGTGGGGCGGCTTGAACTCACGATTAGAATCTGGAACAGGGCACGTCAGATGCATTCCAGGATAGTAAACGTTCGAAACAGTACAGGATTACTACGAATGGGAAGAGTGAAAGCGAAGAATTACCGAGAACCACTGGTGAAAACATAGCTAAATGAACTCGTATGATCTGAGACGTGGGAGGGCCCATAATTTTCGCGCGAAATGCCACGGGCTATCGGTAGATCAATTGCGCGCTATTGCGCAATTGATCTACCAGTAGCTTCCGGCGCTTTCGCAGGATCCAGACCCTCCCTCATTTATTTATATTCTTCCTTGCCAGAATTTATTATATTTCAGTGCATCTCGATCGAGGATGGCGAGGAGCTCGAGGATTTCCTCGTGGAGATCCACATTCTGACTGCGTGCGACCACCCGAATATCGTCCGCCTCTACTCTGCCTACTTCTTCGACGCCAAGCTCAGCGTAAGTAAATTTTCATAAACTAACGATAGTAGATCATTGCACCCGTTGTGATCATGTTATAACGAACAATCTCAGATGATGCTGGAGTTCTGCGGCGGTGGCGCCGTCGACGGCATAATGATCGAGTTGGAGAAGCCCCTGACGGAGCCCCAGATCGCCTACATCGCCAGGTATTCAAATAATCTCTTCCATCCTCAAGCCTCCCCTTCAGATACACGTGCGAGGCCCTTCTGTATCTGCACGAGCAGAATGTCATCCACCGCGATCTCAAGGCAGGCAACGTCCTCCTCACCTCCGATGCCATCGTCAAGCTCGGTATGGCCCTTCCCTCTTAGAGACTCCCCTGCCCTCTCTCCCACTGTCCACTTGTAGTTGCCATTATCCCCAATGCCAATCCCCCTCCTCCTCTTGTTTCCTTTCAACAGGCGACAAGAAGTAGAGTAGAGCAGGTTTGCATTGGAATAGGAGCCTGCGTGTCTGGGGAGGCCATCCGTGATTTACACGCCCCTCCTCCCATTGATTCATGCAAAACACACATCCGGAGGCACGTTTTGTCCTCCGGAGCGGTCGGTGAAGCGTGTAAAAGGCAAACTGAGCAGGGAGAAAGAATGATGATATCGGGGGACCGAATGGTTACATTGCAGCCGATTTCGGAGTGTCAGCCAAGTGCCGAGATAAGGCCGAGAGGAGAGACACCTTCATCGGAACTCCCTACTGGTCAGTTGAACAACCACTGATGGGGGGAGGGAACCAGTCGTTGCGCAAGAACCCGTGTACTCTCGGGGAACCCCATAGGGACGTGTTAAAAGGGGAAGATAAAGAGGCGTCCCGAGGTGTTCCCCCTTGACGTGTGACCTGTTCCACCTCCCCCCGCTTCCTCGAACGATGGCATCGGATGGACAGTGTCAACAGAGGGTAATCTCCTCGTAGGGAGGGACCAAGATCCGCTTAGTTTCCTCCTCCCCCTCTTCTTTTCCTCCCCGCTGTACTCTCAGACGCGCGCGCACCTTTCGTGCAAACATACACACTTTTTGTCGCTCCACGGGGACTACGGAGAGTCTTTTTGGAACCTGAGACAAGGTGGACACCAGCTGAGGGGAGAAGTACTTTGAAAGGCGAAAAGGGGGAGAAGGGACCGAGTAACTCTGCAGGATGGCACCCGAGGTAATGGCGTGTGAGACATTCAAGGACCAGCCATACGACACTCGGTCGGATATCTGGTCATTCGGAATCACTCTCATCGAAATGGCACAGATGGAACCACCCCACTCGGAGGTAACCGAAAGATATGAGGTCCAGGAAGAATATCTCTGTTCAGGTGTCGCCCATGCGAGTCCTGATCAAGGTGCAGAAGTCCGATCCTCCGAAGCTGGCGGAAGCCGGGAAGTGGTCCCTGTTCTTCAACGACTTTCTCGCCCAGTGCCTCATCAAGAACCCTGCCAACAGGAGATCTGCCCCGCAGCTGCTATCGGTGAGGGTACTTTTATTTAACAGTAAGAAAACAATTGAATTTGGTTCTTGCATTTAACGTTGAGCAACAAAATGCGGCGCATTCCCATGGTTTCGTGGCAAAGTGCATATATTGATCTACCTTAGTTTTATCGCCAGATTGTTTTTAAACGCTTTGCTTTGAGCTTTTCAGCCAAACTGGTAATACTACGCCGGTAGATCAAAGCTGCGCTACCCCAGAGTTCAGTGGGAAAGCGCATCGCTTTGGCGCTCGACAACAGCAGAATCATTTGATTTGTGATGCGTGTTTTGAACGGAGAAGACTGATCTGATGGACGGAAAAGCTAGTGGAAGTTCAAGGGCATCAAACGATATTCAGATTTTAAAACTCATCACAAACCAACGGATAATTCCTTGCAGCATCCCTTCCTGCGATCGGGAATGGATAAGAAGTCGGTGGAAGCGTTGTTGGCGGAGGTGAACGCGGATGTGGAAGAGGAGGAGATCATCATAGACGACGATGCCAGCGTCGCTGACTCAGAGGATATTGGTGAGTTGACCCGTTGGAAGCAATTGAATTCCTTGTCCGTGCAGTTATCGACGAGGCCCGGGAGAATATTCCTCCACCCGATCTCACCATCGACACCAGCGAGAAGAGGCAGAAGAGAGCCGCCCCACTCCCGCCAGTCTCACCCGCACCCACTCTCGGTATGTATTCCTCGTTCTCCTAATTTTAGACCTCCCTCAAGCCCATCTATATCTTTTCCTCCGATTATGTATTGCAAGTATCCACAACGGTGTAAAAAATTCCCATCTTTCTCCGCATGGCGCCCGATTGATGTACCGGTTCCCTGCGGAGAGTTTGCAGGAGGTAGCGGGCCCCCACACGTCCCACCCACGAAAAGAAAAACTGTCCTCAGTCAGTAATCAGAACCTTGCACAAACCACATGCGTTTTATAGAAGTATTTACACCTCTGTGGTTCTTGGCAATATAACAGCTCGTTTCCAACTTCATCCCTTTATTTATTTCATCTCTATCATTTTCGTATTCCTCCATTTTCTTCTCCTCCCTCATTCATACCCGCTTTATTATCTCACTCTTCAGATGCCCAGATGCCGAAGACTCCGACGACTCCAGCCTCTGCCGATACCACCCTCAAGGCCGAGACTTCCCACGACATCAACTTGAACATCGCCATGGTGAGTGTGGAATGGTTGGAGAAAGTAAGTAACTTCCTTGAGGCCAAGAGCCCGAAGAGTCCGTCGGCGGACGTTGTGGATGCCCTCCGCGAACTGGACACTGCCCTCTCCTCCGAGGCCACCTTCATTACCATCAGTCGTTAGTTTATTCGGCCTAACCCTTCCAAATATCTGATTTGCAGCCAATTCGAACAATGGAACCGCGTCCGTGTCCCCTGCCTACTTCTCGCCCACCACTCAACAACGATCGCAAGAAGTCATCGAGGCCTCACAGACTATCAAGAATGGTTAGTTTATCAATCCCCCCCTTTCCTCATCCCACCACAATTGCAGTCCTCGACTCGGTTCGTGTCCGTTCTCGTCAAGGCACTTCGCTCTCCCCAGTGCTCTCCCGGACTCCCTCCCGTCCTTCTCGACCAGACACTGCCCTCTCCACCGATTCCGACTCCGGCCTCGGACCCGAGAACAAGGTACTCACCTCACCCACCCACTCCCTTCTTCACTACACACACAACCGATAGCTCATGAATTTCAGTTGATCTATCCAATGGGTATGTTTCATGTAGTTGTGGTGTGTGACCCGTCCATCCGTTAGTGTGGTGCACTTCCATAACTGTGATAGTCCCCTCCCCTATGTTCTCCCTTGTCAGTCGATGGCTGCTCACTGCGCGGGCGACTTCTCTCTCCGACAGAGCGAGGCCTCTTCCTCTGCCGACCACACTCACCTCATCTCCGTCAACGACTACGAGTCTGCGGTACGAGGGGGAAGAACCAAAATGTCTTGTCCACGATTCCCGAAAGTCTGTTGACCACTTCCCCTCCATTGGGTTCATTGTTGTGTGGGTGAATCTCTCCGTTCGTGCCCCATTCAATGTACCGTCGTCGTTGTCAGATTCGATGCAGGCAGTGTTATCAATACTGTTAGTGGAGATTCGCTGTGTCTTCGTAGTTCCATCCCTATCTAATTGTGTACTCTTCAGCACATGAGCGGCGTTACTGCTCTGCGAGAGCGCTTCGAGAGCCCGCAGCGAGCGGCCTCCGATGGATCCAATGCGCGCTCATCCAGTGTCAGGTTCGTATTAAATATTATTTTAAATGAAATCTCGGGTCGCTGAATTCAAACGAAAACTATTTACAGTAGTCGGAGTCCCGTTTCGTCTCGGAACGCGTCCACGGATGACTCGGAGAGGCCCGAAGCCATGGCCCGTGCTCACATTCGAGCGGCCATCCAACAGGTCACTCGCCTCTCCTCTCCTCCAGCACTAACCATTTCCCTATTTCAGCAGATCAACCTGGAGGCGCGTCAGAGAGAAGCGTCCACCTCCTCCGTCCAGCCTATTCCCAGTCGAGCATCTACCGTATCCACCGTCAAGGCAGTCGAAAGGTAACTCCATTCCCATCGTTGCTCTAATACCTCTTCAGAGCGCGGCATGACTCCTCGGGATCGCTGACTCCTCCTTCTGTCCATTCCAACGGAGAGATTCGGCGGACGCATAGCAAGAGGGACGACTACGGATACTTCGAGAATGTACCTACTCTCGCGCAGTCTTCGTCGTCAGAATACGTTAGTCCATTTACTGTGCTCATAAAGGAGTGTTCTCCTTTAGTTCGGTGACTCGTCCCTCGAGTCAGCCCGTCCCCCTCCCGATCCTCCCGTCGACTACGATGGAGGACGACATCTCGATGCCCTCTCCACTGGCTCTTCTCTCTCCAAGGACTCGTCGTCCATCGCCCCCGAACCCTCTCGAATCGCCCCTGGAACAGAGCCCCCAGTCAAGATCCGACAAAAGGTACCCATGAATTCTCTTTGTTGAAAAGGTCTCTGAACTTTCGCGCCGAAAGGGCATGGAACTGGGCGGCTTCTTTTGCTTGAAGGGATGAAACAAAGACAGAAAACGTGGATGAATTGTAGAACGGGCGGGAAGAGCGCGGTCCAATCCGTCGAGCGCCGTATCGACAGACCGTTACGAAGAAGACACGGACGTACGTCGTGGACGGTGTCGAGGTCACCTCCACCACCATGCACGTCCTCGGAAGGCAACAGAATCTACAGCTGAGGTACTTCCACCTTCATCTTTCAATCTCTCCTCTGTCGTTTCTCTTCTCTATCTTCCATCTGATCTAGCGCATTGAGATGGGAATAGAACAGACGGATCGTTGTCCTCTTTGCAGGCGGCAGGAGATGCAGGAGTTGAAGCGAGTACAGCGAGAGGAGGCACGCCAGATACAAGAGCTCGAGACCCAGGCAGCCAATCAGAACGAACTGCAAGAGAGGAAACAGGGACAGGAGAAGATTGTGAGAGAATCCCTTCATTTCCCAACTAATCATTATTGCAGTCGATGAACCGCCAGTACGAACTGGAGATGGAGGCCCTGATGAGGAAACAGAAGAGGGAAATCGAAGACGCCGAAAGACTCCAGGTACTTTGCCTGCAGTAAACGGAGTATGGATTGTCTGCAGGACGAGGAGCTGCGAACGACCCAGAAGAGACTGCGATACGAGCAGGACAAGGACATCCAGGCATTCCGTGATCGACTCAAGCAGGAAATGAAGATCATGAAGCAGGAGGTACGATAATTCAACGATGAGTACTCGTTTGGAAAAATCTAGCATGGTCACGGAAGATAAATCAATCAAACAACATATGCTTTTGTTTCTTTGCTCATCAATAGCGATTTATCTTATCTTATCGACGACAGGTCCATTAATGGCATACGTGTTCAATACTAAACGTTGTAAATAAGATATTTGTATATATCATTGTGTTGCAGGTGGAGATGATGCCTCGTCCTCAGCGGAAGGACGCCCTCAAGCAGCGGAAGGAGATCATGGAGGAGACGAACGCCCTCAAGGAACAAGACTTCCATATGCAGCTCAAGGTCAACGGAGACTCCGCCCTCGCAAGGATGAGGAACAAGCACAAGGTACCCCCTTCTCTCCCTCTCTTATTGTTGTCAACACGCTGTGGAAAATACGACAAGGAGATTATCGCTGTAATGAAAACAAAGAAACTACGAGTAGAAGAGTTTTCGTTTCCGTGATCATCAATAAATATACATATTTAATTCATCAAATATTATTTAAGAAATTCTAAATCATTCTATTGCAGGAAAAGATCGCCCAGCTGGAGCGGCAGTTCCTCGAGCAGAAGCACATGCTCCTACGGGCCAAGGAGGGCAGTGAGTGGGAACTCGAGGAGAAGGTCATGAGTGAGAGGTGCGTTCATTCTCCATTGTTACAGTAACCCTGCCTCTCTTCAGATACGTCCTCCATCGTCGCCTCCTCAAGGACAAGTTCTATCTCCTCCGCACTCAGATGCTCGCAAGGCAACAGAAGGAGCTGCAGCAGGCACAGAAACTGCACCAGAAAGGTTCGCTATTGTCGGTGAACTTCATAATTCGTCCATTTCAGAAGAGGAGGACTTGATACGAGCATTGGCGGTCGACCGAAAGAGACTCCCCAAGATGCTACGGAGCGAGGCTAAGACGAGATCAGTCATGTACAAAGAATCCCTGCGCATCTCACTGGTCAGTTCTCCATTTCATTTCGTATCATTAGTTAGAATAAAGCCTGTATTTCTAAAACTACATTCTCGTTTTTCTGATGGTCGCGCTGCAATGAAAATTAAACCCAAAAAGCATTTATTTCTTTGAATAGTTGTTCAAACCTAATCTTTTTACAGGCCGATCCATCCGGTGGCGAGATCAACAATCTCGTGCGGCAGTTCGAAGATGCTGAAAAGGCCCGCATCGCCCAGGCTCTCAAGGACCACGAAGTCAAGAGCGACCGAAAGATTCTCGCTGCCAAGGAGAAGAATGCCATGGAGGTACTGGATTCATCAACGAAAGTTTTCAAAGTTTCCCATTGCAGATGAAAGAGCTGGAGGAGGCGCAGAACGACAACAGGAAACTTCTGCTGGAGAAGGAGCGAGGAACTCTCGGAGAGCACGAGAACAAGTACACGGCCATGCGGAGCGAGTGGAAGGACGAATTGCCCAGGAAGAAACTCGTCAGTTCTCCCTCTCTCATCGCTCAAGGCATATTTCAATGATTCCATTCCAGGAGCTGGAGACCCTCTTCAACCAGGAACTCGCTGAGCAAGAACATTTCTATGGAGTTCCCAATTCAACTCCGTCGACTCCTTCCCTCGGCCCTCCGTGACCCTTTCTCCCTACTAATAAGTCTCCATAGATCACTCAAAAGACGCTAGATACTAAAGTTCCCTTGAACCGGTTTGCTTCCATCCAATTACGGATGCGACTTCCCTTCATTATTGTTAGACCCTTCTCACCATTTTCGTAGTGTCATTCGTGTCTGCCACTGACAGTTTTCTTTACTGATCTACGGATTGTCTGAATTATTCCCATCGATAGTTCTCTAAGTCTCGTTCATTTTGCGTGATGAAATTCCATATGGAAAAGTACCCCTTTTTCGTTTCAACATTGTATATTCTTTTTAATAACATTAAATTAATGCTAGCCGTAGAATCGCCCCTACCAGATATACCAAGTGCCAATCCCAAGCAGCTCCGTGTAATATTGGAACCGTTTGTAGTTATATCACGAACCCTTGAATATATCAAGACTAATGAAGAGCTTTATTACATTTGGGCGTAATCAGAAATTGAAGGCGGTCCTGTAGCATTTCTTCTCTCGGAGATTCAGGAAGTTCGGTTTCCCGACAAATCGGTGATTGGGATTGAGTAAGGAAGTGTCCGCGAACGGCTTTCGACAGATGAGGTTTTTCACCTTACATCGACTACATTATTTGACTTAAAACACGCGAGAATTCGAGTGATGAAGTATGCAGGAAGGATGATAAGGAACGGGCCGATTGTAAGCGACATAATCCTGAGTAGAGGACTTAGTCTCGTTGTAAAGCGAATCTGGCATCAAAAGTACAGTAGACTCGTCCATCCTGCCTGTTAAGAAGACATACCAAGAACAGAAACGAAGGATGCTGCGGTGCCTCTGGCCTTTTTAATGCATTCAATAGTACCACAGGTAAACAATGATTCAGCCTTGTAATGAGAACGAAAACATATCCCCAGAGGGGCACCAGGCTGGCAAAGGAACGTGATAGACTGGGTTTATCTAGATCTGTTAATTATCCAATTTTTTGATTCTTTAGTTGATCCACTTGTAGTCTGTTGGAATGGCTGCAAACAAGCAATAGTTTGTGTTTGTCTTTATCGGGTTTATGCTGTGTAGTGGGCATAGGAATGACCAGCGTACATTTGTCCATCCGCACTCCATACTTCTTCCCTGTGTCCGTTGCTTCTGGGAAGCTCTACGTTCACTTGCTGAAGGAGTTATAGGATAAGGGGAATTCCATCTGTCCTACCTGTGATCGATTCTGAACTAAGAATGCAGCGGAGACGAAGAGCGTGCTATTCCCGGGATGAGCGGTAACTGCGAGTGAAATGGACAAGACGAAGATGCCGAGGATGAGAGCGGAGTTGAACCAGACTGCAGGGGGAAGTGAATGGAATCGTCTAGAAGAGTCATACATCCAGCAGCGACGATGGGTGATAGAGGATGAGGGGCCGAAAGGCCTCCAGTCACAGCGACGATACGGAGGATGGTATGGAGGAGGGAGTAAAGGAGGTGAATAAGGGCGATCAAGCGAAAGATCCGAGCAACTTTCGTGGGTTCGACGTATTCCTGCAGAAGGTGTTGATGAGCGGCCAGAAAGGGAAACGAGTACCGCAGTGAAGTTGGATATCGTCTGCACTGCTGCGATGCCGAGAATGGATGAGATGAATCCCGCGATTCCCAGCACCGAGATAATCCTGAGTTAGGAACAGTATTTGCTGGTTGTAAACATTAATGTAAGGTTTTGGACTATTCCATAATTTCTGATCTGTTCTAGCATCAAATTTCCTCCTTCTATTCTGTGTCCTAGTAATCACCACGCTTGCAGAATTTGATCAATTGACATCTTCTCGTTACATTGACGCATTCACTAATCGCTGTAAATCTTGGCTGCGATACGTAAAGGTCGTCGCCCGTGACGATAGTTCATTGGACTCCATGATTGTGTCATTCCAAGGAAGGAGTGTTTGTCCAGAGACTTATCGACTCTCCTTCCCATTGTCGGGCACTCACGTGGATTTTCCTCCCTCGAATCCGATGATGATGATAGCAATGGCAAAGGCTCCACGGACTACCGGCAGTTGGTGCACGAATCCAACCAGGATACGGAGATTGCTCCTGATACCAATGATAAATGTTCTCAATGAGTGTTCCTACTCAGTAGGGTCGATGTTCGGGCAGCAGCCAAAGCAGTTGATTCGGCCTCTCAGGGTCATCGTCTTGCCTGATTGCGAGCATTCATGCTACTCATCTATGTTGTATTCACAGACCATGGGAGCTCTCGCAGAGAGTTTTCCTCCCGCCACAGAGGCGAATCATCAGTGCACACAGCGTCGTCATGGCGAAGGCGAGTGTTCTGGGAATTATAATATAAATATTTTCGAGTACATCAATCATCCTCACATCATTCCCACGTAGTAAATGACATCGGATACTCGGGGAAATATTAATCCCAATAAGCACATGATAGATACAATCTGCAAGTGTCTCATTGATAAGGAACTATAAAATATCAGGCAGCTCACCATGGGACTACATAAAATCCAGTAGAGATCTGCTTGAACATCATCGTTTTTCACTTTTCTGGAAGGAAATGTAAAATGAAGAGAAAGGCCTGGAGTGGAACCTCGTGATGTCAAACAACATCTTGAAGCCAATGAGAACAGTGAGCACCGTCAGAACTCCAGCAGCAATTAAAACTCCCTTATATAGGGTAGTCAGCTCTGAAAGTATGCTACCAATAAATTCGGGACTATCGAAAACGAACCACTGAAAAAGACATCCACGGAGGGCCGAGCGTCCATGATGACAGAAGAATGACACTTAGTGATCCTTGAGCGACTCCTTATATTATGAATTTCAAGCAATGAGTCAAGAGAGATAACACACCAGTGCTGTGAGCACTATTCCTTCGAAGGAAATGAGTGCTTCTCTTCCCCTAATCGTATTTGCTCTCTCTTCAAGTGATAGAAAGGAATATCCAAGGAGGCGTAAGAAGCAAAGTCTCCTTGGTCCTCGACCCGCGTGTACCCGTGCTTTCCTCCATTGCAGACCCGTGCTTCGCCGATAGGCGTGGTCTACGAAAAGTGACAGTGAATCAGAGTAGTTTGGGACCCATTGTATGATGAGTCAGATACTCGTCGATGCCCTGCATTTGGCACTAGAGCTCATTTACTGGCCGATGACGTCTACAGTGATCGATGCATAATCGCATTATGAAAGAGACGTCATCAACAGGTATAAAATAAAAATCATCTAGATCATGTTGCGGTTGTTGTTTAGGCAGTTTCTAAGGACTTCGTTGTTCTCTTAAAAATTTAACTCAAGTTGACGCAGCCATTCTCCATGGCATCATTTTGCCAGAATACTTCACAGGGTTTGTTTGTTGGCATTTGGGAAAGAGAAGGCAAGCACTTCACGGGCGAATTTGAGACGAAGAATAACACTTTCGATCAGCGCGGATCCAAACAAAGTGACGTGATATAAAGGAATCTCGAACTTCGAAGAGTATCAGCGGTGCACTCTTAGCGATGCTTCAGTTTCTTCTGCTACTGCCGATTCTCGTGGCAGTAGCCACGGCTCGTGTCCAGGTTCGACTCGCGAGACATACATATGAAATTATATTTTCCAGACAGTGGGAGCTCGTGGACAGTTGATGTGCGGAAATCAGCCGCTCGCTGGCGCTACAGTGAAACTCTGGGACTTGAACACTTGTCCGTTGTCCCGCGTCACTCTGTCATTGTTTGTTAAGGGCCTATTCCCGATGACGTCATCATGGAAGCTTACACCGACCAGAATGGAAACTTCGAGGTCCGCACTTTTGCTGATGTGACTCGGAATAATGTCCTGTAAAGGTCTACGGAACGCGTGACGACACCTTCAAAATGGATCCCGCTGTCAAATTCTACCACCGCTGCAACAACCGCGGCACCTTTAACATCCCAAATGTGAGGCTGAACAAGGAGTAGTTCATTTCGTGACGAAATGTGATTGAGCTGTGCAAGAGGAAGATAACGTACGACATCCCGAAGAGCTACATCCACGACGGAAGCGCTGTGGGCACTTGGTTAGTTTGTGTTTGAAGGCAACTTGAGCCAGTAAATACTTTCACCCATAAATTTCAATTTGAGGTACGAGATGGGAACGACGAACATGGAAGCAAAGCAGCGCAACGAGGCGACCGAGTGCTTCGGAAAGAAGAAATGATGTCGTAAAGGAATTCCTTCATGAAAATATTGTAATTCGGATAAACTCCGTTTTGTAACTAGATTTACGAATGCTAAGCTACATATTAGGTGCCACGGCAAATATTGTGTGTACCAACAAAGTGGGTAGCCTTCTGGCATGGTAGAGTCATTGTAGTCGTCTTAGAGGTACACTACGCGACAAAAGTATTTGGGCACTTTTTGGCGGTCTCATAACTTTCGGCTGCCTCCATGAATTCAGGCCGGGTAAAAAATATATGGTAGACCAACTCAAGGCCGTCACGCCGAAAAGTGACTTCGGGCCTGCAAAACCTCTGGAAATTATTGATCGAGCTTTAGAAAATGTGATTTTTTCTACTTTTTTGATTTTTACCCCCCACTCTGGAAACGAATCAGAATAAAAAACCAAAAATTCTAC
>JACMIG010001114.1:0-20115 GCA_014805385.1 Levipalatum texanum
CCCCCATCCCCCCCCCTCCCTTGCGACAACGGAAACGTTTTGCCTCCACTTGTGGCCATGTTGATCCCAGGGCCACAAGAGGCGAAGAATACCTGGAAGAGAAGAGAAGGGAATGGAAGGGAAGGGAAGGGAGATTCCAGAAAGGAGAGGGGGGATATCGGGGGATCTGATCAGCTGTCGCTGACAGCCAAGAGAAGAATGATCACCGAGGGAGACTCTCGAACGGGGATGGCAGAGGAAAGGGCCAATTAATACGGAGAGGGAGGGGCAAACAGATTAGAGCATGGAAGAATGAGGAGAATGGGCCGTGATTACAAGAAGCTGCGAACGGAGAAAAGAGGCAGGGCCATGGGGGACGCCCCCTCCCTCCCACTACTACTCCCACCCATTGTTCGAGACTGGCCAAGACACGGTGGGAACGGCCTTCCACGCCCATGATTCAGAAGGGACGTGGCCTCTTCCCTTCCCCCTTCTATCTCCTTCTCTTTCTTCTTCTCCTTTTATCCTCGATCGGATGGTGGAAACTGGACTAATCTAAGAGGTTCGAGAATGAGAGAAGAAGAAGATCGAATGAGTCACGCAAAACAATTCCATCAATGACGTCAATAATATTCAGTACAATAATGATGAGTAGTGATCATGGGAACTGGGAGTCGTTGGAAGAGGAAGGGAAGGTAGAGGAGAGGAGACTCCCCTCCAACATCCAATCGAGATCAACTATTTCTAAGTCCGAGAGATACTCTATCGTGGTTGTCTATCTCCTTCCGATGAGTCCGGCGGCAGAGTCGAGGAGGGGGATACGGTAGTCGGCAGGGCGGATACCGAAGGCCTGGCCCACTGTCTGGGCACCCCTCAACAGCGATACTTCCTTTATCTCTTAGAAAAGGCTGTTACCTATAGAATACATTGGCTCCCTGGGCAGCGAGATTGGTGATTCCTCCCTCGAAGGAAGTCGGCTGCCCTCCATCGACCAGTCCTCCTCCACCTCCTCCACCTCCACTGCCGAGGGCAGAGGGATGATTGATGGGAACTTCCCCAACTACAATTATCACTTCTGTTACTCATCCCATTGCCCCTCGGAATCAATGAAAGTCGCTTGTTATGAGAGTCAAGAAACTCCCGCGATCCCACCAAACTCTGACCCAAATCGAGGGAGGGGAGAAGAGAAAGCGAGTGGCCCCCTGTAAGCCCCTCGAATGGCACGTACCGTAGTGGTGTCCTCCCTGTCCCGTTCCCTCTGCTGGTACTGGCGGAGGATCGTCCGCGTACGGCTTTCGACCAGACAAATCGATGTTCGAGTCCTTGAAGATCTACAAAGAATGGTCGTTGACTTTTCTCAACTCGTCTTGACTGGACCTGGGTGAGGACGGGGTCGTGCATCTTCGCAATCTCCGTCAGTGAGGGAATGTGGGCAGAGGCGAGGGAGATCTGGAGGGGAGGGGGGGGAGGGGGAAGAGGACCCACCATGGAGGACAGGGCCGCCAGAACGGAGACATGCATCGAGCACTGAAACAATGAAGGAAGCTGATCAAATTGTGATAAGGGGGATCAATGGGAAGTGGGGGTTCGATCAGGAGGGGACAAGGCCATTCCCCCCTTCCCCTCCCACCAGGAATACAAGGAAGCATCGATCCAATCAAGGGAGAAGCCGTAATCCTTCCCCGAGGGGAGAACACATTTACTCGTCCCTTCCTCTCTCTTCTCTCTCTTCTCCACCTGTCCACTCATCCCATTCAGGGATAGGCCCCTTCAACTCCTGTATTCACTTTTCGACATTTCTGATTCCGTTCAATTGCACTGACCGTTAGTAGGCAGTCATCATTTGATTTCAGGAATAGCGCCGAGTTATTGACACAATGCATGACATCACTTTCTCAAAGGCCATAGCCTCCGCGCTCCTGCAGTCTGCACAACTAATGGTCTTGATTGGACCAATTCGTTGAAGCGCACTCGGATGAAAGAAGTTGCAGTCCCCTGTGGCTGTTATTACTGCCGTTCAATCCGAATCCTTGGGAACTCCAAGTCGCGTATGTACATTTATTGAAACAAGCAACTGGAATCCTTTCATAGTACAAGCAAGCACGTACATGAACTCATGCATACATGCTGGCTGTGGTAAGGGAACAAAAGTAGTGTACAAAATCATGGAAACATTTGCAGTCTACACAAAGCTGGAGCCATTTGGTGGAAACGATAACGGAGCTATTCATAGGGGCAGACTAATGATGCGAAATGTGGACAAATCAGTATATTCATGACATGGTGCGACGAAGGTGAACAAGTGATTTCAGCGAGATTCTGAATAAATTAGCGTGAATCCTCACGGGAAACTCAGAGCCTACGGCTGAGTTGGTGGCTGAGGTCAGTGAGGGGAACGTAGGTGACGAGGTGGAGGGTCTTCCTCTTGAACGTGTCCCCCACTCGATCCACCTGCACGTACTCCTGCATGCGTCTCTTTAATACTCCGAAAGGTCATAGTGGCATTCTAACAGTGACACTAGCCTGTGTTCCATCTCCGAGTGGCAGAATCATCCTCCCTCCATCGGCCAGTTGCTGCAGCAGCTAAAAGAGGCCACTGTCCCTCTCCTCCAATGGCTGGCACTCACGGCATTGGGCATTGTGTAGGCGGCGGCTCCGACGTGGATGGCATTGTATCCTCCCTCGACGGGGACTCCTTCCCTCCCGTCTCCCACCACCAACTCAATCCGTCCAGACGACAGCAGATCTGAGTGGTGCTGCAACACAAGATACTCCCTCATCATTGTCATCGAATAAGCTGTCGCAACTTCATGACCAAAATGAGTACCTTCTCAAGATTCTTCCTGCTTTTCTTGACGAGGCTCTCTACGTGGTCGATGCCCACGACCTTCCCAGTAACTCCACACTGAAAAATGCGTTGATTCGGCAGCCACTGATTTGATTTGGCACTTGAGCTGATTCGAGTCCTCTCATCCAGGCCACGTATCCATCAGTGTGGGCGGCAGCCACTTACGTCAAAAGCCCCTCCCCCTTCAGCTGTTCCTGTTCCATCCGATAACAGTGTGACTCGAACGAGAGCGAGAGGCAGAACGGGCGTATTTCGGTAAATAAGCAGTGGAGGCGGGGACCGGGTCCTCGTCTACATCCCCCCCCCTCTCTGGTGGTGCCATCGGATCCTCCCTTTACTCATCCCACTGACCCCTTCTCTTTCCCTCTCCCAGTCCTCTCTCGCAGTAATGTCTCCTCTACTCACTCCACAATACTCACTTCAATTCTCGTCGTGGAGGGAGGGAGGGGAGGATAGAGTCCAATTCATATGGCCCAGTCCATTCTCTGCCCCGCCCTCAATTCGCCGTGGCGACTACTCCCGAATGCATCGCCCCTTGTTCTGGCCTCCCCTTCACTGCTTATTGCCCTTTCTCTTCCCTTGGAACGACACCTTCCGAGTGCCGAGGCCCTTTGCTCCCGTCCCTTCTCCTTCCGCTGTGCCCTTATCTCCCTTCTCTTCGTTCCCTCGAATAGATTCAATTATCCCGTTCGATTCGTCCTTCCCGGCCCAGTCTTCGAGTCTCCCTCCATGGGGGCAACTTCTGCTCTTTCTCTTCACACTTCCACCCTCCACTGCTCTTCGAGTATCCAATAACAACCCTTGCCTGTTTCCCTGAATCGGCTCGCTTCTGCTCCTCTGGACACGCTCATTCGGGCCTTTACTTCTCCGCCATTAATAACGAAGGCTCCTTCGATTTCCCGCGGGGGGTCCCATAATTGCTCAATAAAAACTAGCAATGTCTCAAGAGAAATATGTCTTTCTTCGTCCAATGCATACTTGTTAATTTTCTATGCAGTTGTATAAGTTTTGGTTTTCTTCTGCTCGAATAAACTAGAAGCTCTTATATAAACTATCCGATGACTAACCATGAGAGCCATGCAGGCGGTGAGGTATCCACTGCCACTGCCAACATCGAGGGCTCTTGCCCCTTCCACGAGATGTCCCGAAAGTCGCTCCAACGCTGTTGCGTGCTGTAAATACAATTTTGACGAATTTGAGATATTGCCACGGTGAAAATTGTAGCCGATCTTTCTCAACTTGTGTAATGATGTCGGGAAATACCCGACACAACTATACTTTACTGAATAGTCACGTACAAGTAACCGTTTTTTTAATTGATCACAGATGAAAAAAGCGAAGTGAAATCGATGAGATTCCAACTAAGAACCTTTCCTTGATTCTCTCACCATGTGTGGGGCAGATATCGTGGCGTTGTGTCCGATAGTGGCAGGACAATCGTCGTAAGGATTCCTCTCATCACAGAAGTCTTTTCTGAAACAGACCAATAAGGAACATTTCGTAGTAAAAAATATTTCGTAGTAGTGGAGATCTGCAATATGTCGATCAGTTGAATAACATTTCTATTTGAAATATTCCATCCTGTTGAACTTTTACTAACCTGTCGACTGCGAGCATCGCAGCTTCAACGGTTGGTGCAGTGAACAGTTTCTCTCCTGAAATAGATCTTATATCAGCTACTGTTTAGTTCGAATTCGAGGCATTGTTTTGAAGCATGTTCGTACAATGATGATAAGCCTTCAGAAGGATATTTAAGTAGACTGACTCTTGAGGTTGTTGACCATCCCCGTGTTCGAGTCCGCTCCGCACCTCCACGACATCTCGACAGCTTCTCGACGCTTCTTCACTGCACTTCTTGCCAACCGTAAGACACTTTCGTAGAAACGACGAATGGCCAGGACACTAAAAATAAATTGTGAAATACAAGCATTGAGAGAGGGTGCCGCCAAGAACGGAATTCGAAATTCGCCTTTACTGCGTTTAGTAGCCATTTTCGCGGAAACCAAAATGCATTATTAGATAAAGACGTCATTAACGGCGTTCGCAGAGGTGCATGATAGGAAGGGACGCAAGAGAGGAAAAGGCGAGCGGTCCGTACGGGGAAGCCCCCCAGCAGCATACGGTAAAGTTAGTTTGCGATCGGATTTTCACCCACGACGCCTATGACAAATCGCTAAACATCGCAAGTTCCATTTTCTATGTTTGGCATCCCTCGTGGTCTAGAACACTAGTTTTACATTGGTCAGCATTTACTCTCTAAATTTGTAGCGCTGGGATTACAATAACACACAAAAATCGAACCATTGCTATGAATAACATTAATGCGATCCGCGCAAAAAGTAAATGGATGTGCGCAATCGAGCAATGCGTTGAGATTGGTGAGAAAGACGATTTCAATCTGAATCAAACTCAAAATGATTCCTCATTAGTCCAGGAGATGTGAATGCGTAAGGAAGGGAACGTCGCGGTGAAAGATTGATTCGAACAATAGTCTTGTGTCGGGGAGGGCGCAGACACAACAACAAACTGCCGTGCGCTACGCCGCATGGAAGACTCCAGAAAGATTGTGTACAGAATGTCAACAGGACTGGAGTACAATGGTCGATTTGCAGGGGGCGACGAATTGGAGGCCTCCGAGAGGTTCGAGACGGGAAGTGAGTGGTCAGCAGGCCCCCTGGCCTCTTCCCACAACAACCTCTTCCCAAGAGGGAAGCGACGGCCATAGGGACGAGGGAGCGGTGAGGAGGGAGAAGGAGCAGAGAAGCAGAGGGTCCTCTGAACTCCCTCCCCCCGAGGGATGGCGATGCATCCGAGAAGACGCATAGTCATGCTCGGGGCCACACCACGCACGCAACGGTCACACTCCTCAGTCCAGGTAATCTTGCATCCGGATTATTCTTAGAATTGCCTCAATTGTTCCTCACCCGTTCCCACTACTGTAGTAAACAGATATCCCCATTCAACGGCCTGGGCTGCTGTGGAGGGAGAAAGAAGGATGCGCATGGGTGTTGCCTTGGCAGAGTCTATCCCAGTCTTCCTCTCTTGCTCGTAAATCCGTTTCCATCCAACTGAGTCCATTCCTCTTTCCGCTACTTGTACTTTCTAGTCTAGAAAGACAGTTGAACGCTCGATCATGGAAGCAGAATCAGGCACTCGCAGAGTGTGATCAATAATTGACACCTTCAAGAACATTTCTCTTCGAGGTAAAGAACCATGAAGATCCACAGAAATCGTAGCTGTTAGGTCTATTGTGAGCGTATCATCGGCGACAATCGTTCCCAATTGCGTGGCACCACCATGGACAGACGCATGCGCCTGCACGTAGAAGTAATGGCTTAGGGATGGAAGATCCTTATTCGCTCTCTAGAAGTTCTCAATGACGCGACTGGGCGTGTTCTCGCAGTCGGGGCGATAATGTGTGAGGAGCTCGTTGACCTGTTGATAGAGAGACCCAACTATCGAGTCCTATCGGACTGAGACAGGATAACAGCTGGCAGAGAGAGGGTGCGAGAGAGAAAGAGCATGCAGAACTGATTCGACGCGCACCCTTCCTTCTCTAATCCTCCTGCTGCCCTCTGATTCTCGGGTGTAGAGATAGGAGATGGGAGAGGAGAGTGGACTGAACAAACAGCGCCGACAGCTCCTCCTCGTCGTGATCGCTTCCCTGCCCTGCCCCAGTTCAGTTCTCTCTCATCCACCGCCGCTTCTCACTCCTTCCACCACGTAGTAGCACCAATGTTCCGTGATCGCCAGACCATGTGGCGATCTGCCCGAATCCGTAGAGGGATGTCCGTTGATGAGGCACTGGTCAGTCCAATGACACGATTTCCCTTTGATTCTGTTTTCAGTTGCCGTCCGACTTCTCCTCGACGCTGACATCAGTACCAATCTTCCATTACCGAACGGATGACTTCATCTACGACCTCAGAGAAAGGCAACACAATGGACACCAGAACGGGGACGCCGTCGAGAAGAAAAGGGTTGGTTTCGCATCTTTACTCGTCTAATTAGATTCCGCTGGAACCCCCGTGGTTGGTGGAGTGGTCATTCGATCCGGGACTAACAATTAGAGCCTCCGGCTATCCTCCCCCAAATATCCCCCATTCCTCTCGACTTCCCTGCGTAGGCGATGCCGGCCCGCGTCGACAGGACCTTCTAATGAAATCTTCTGGAATAGGAGGACTCCGATGACCGAAATAACTATTGCAGCTTTCGGAAACGATCGCCGAACGATGGGAGAACGCGCGGACAAAAAATGTCCTCAATTACAACCTCAACTGCCTGTACAAATATCTCGATGGCCCATACAACCTCACTATCCAGGTCTTTGAAAATCTCCCAAATTCGAACCCGCGTTTCAGTTGAATATCGAGCGAGGGGAACTGCGACGGAAGCCGATGCGTTTTCGACACATACAAGAAGCTTTTAACCCAGTGCGATGGAATTTCACTCGGATCAACGACAACGAAGTGAGCTTGCATTCAACGTGATATGGGGAAAACAGCTCGACTGCTGTGGGAAATTCTTTCCTTTCCTTGTTCGAATGTCTTTTTGGAGGTGGTGGGCTAGTGAGGGCGGGTGAGTGTTGGCCTGCATGACTAATGGAAGGCTCCATCCCTCTGAAGGACACCGTGGGTTGTGAAGTTCCACCGGGAGCTATGCCTGGACAGAATTATGACGCAAATAACACCACCCATGCGAGAGATGGCCTACTCTCCTATGGAAGGAAGAGTTTATGTCTGGTGAAAAGAAATGTCGTCTGGGCTCGCCCGTTAGATGTTGCAACATGTCTGAAAGCATACAAGTCATTGTGTCATTCGACTGTTATTGACTGACTGTAAAAGTCAGTAGAAACAACCTTCCGCTGGTGGCTGCCAACCAGGCAGTAGACGAAGAGCAAATTCGTTTTGTAAACAATGCTCAGTAGGAGCGGTACTCTTCTCGCCATCGGACAACATTCAATGGAACTAGAGAGAGAGAGCGGGGTAGCAAATCTATTCCATCCTCATTGTCAGTTGGTTCTCAGTATGCAACTTCATAAATCGTTCTATTCCCATGAGTGGTTCGAATGTTTGGTTGATGGTTGGCCAAGTATCTTATTCTAAAGATCCTTTCTAGCAGGACTCGAAAAGTCTAAAAGCTGCAGATCTCCAAAGCCTATCTGCACTCGGGCGTGTGGGAAATGTTCATATAGCCGAGAATAGAATATGAACGGACTATTCATGCCGACTAACAGAAACGGCATTAAGAGAACCATCGAAAAACATTGCAGGTACTCATCTATTTGAAGTGCGAAGATTATCCGTTGTCCGAGGATCCTTTGGACAGGTAGGCATTGGTTGCTTTGATAACAACTTCCGCGTGGGGCGCAGCTGACTGACTGGCTGTGATCGAGGGATTGATTGCAGAAACGTGCTAGCGGTGAATGCCAGTCCTCTGGAGAGGAATCACTCCTTGCTCATTCCAGCTCTCAACAAATGCCATCCTCAGGTCAGTTTCGAACTAATGCAGAAATGAAATCTTTGTTTTGACTGTTTGGAATGTTGCCTATTCTGCTTGTATGTACTCGTTCGAAACTTTTTCTCGACACCGGTACACAGAATGATTAGAGTGGAGTGGGAGGGAAACTTCTCCGCTCTGGTTCCCGACAGAACACGAGCCTTATTGTTAGCATTCCATAGCTCGTCACATGAACAGAGTTCGTCACATGATTTTCATCATCAGCGCAAGAAGAACACGATTCTAGTAAAGACGAAGGGTGATCATTTTTGGTGAAGGGCCGACCTACACGTTATGCATAAGGAATGGTGGGCCTGAGAAAAGAATCTCACAGGCGTCGCCAAAGCCTTTCAAAGCTCCAGAATTAGAAACGAGCAGTGATGCTGATGAAGGAAGGGATTATAGTCTCAAGAAACCTCGTTCGGAGCCTGTGCATCCGAGGAGTAGCGCAGCGAGAACTCCACTGTTGCAGGTACTGACACGATCGGCTCTTCGAATCGCAGTCGACTTCCTCCTCTTGCACGACGATGAGAACGAGCACATTCTGTTCAACTCCCTACTGGGACAAGCTTCCATCAACCACCTCCACCTCCATGCCCTCCCATGGCCTTACGAGAGTGATCTCATCAATAGAGTAAGCAATGGAGTCATCAACCGGACAATCAGTATACAACTATGTCAGAGGTTCGAGTATGTGCCAAACGTCACCGACGCCTTCGTCATTCGACCACCTGACTGGATCTGTCAAGCTTTCGCTTTTCAGCTCACAGGAAAAGAAGATTTCGAGAAGTTTATCGAGTAGGTTTATAGGACGTTCGTCCCCAAATTATCAAATTACAGCCAACTCACAATGTGTGTGAACCTTTTGATCTCACATGAGCAAGCTCACAATGTCTCAATTGGACGAGCTCCGCCGATCAGGTAATTGCCATGAATACACTACCATGAATGCATCCTGGACAGAACCGATGGCCCGCTTCGAGAGGAAGACCGGAGGGGGGAGAAGCCCCTGTATCTCACTGCCTATATCTTCCCCCGGATGAACATGATGGGCGAGTCTAATCAACACGATGAGATGAGAACCGGATAAACTGCAGGTGCCAAGCCACCGACGAACTTCAACCCGGCAGCCAACGAGCTCGCGGGATGCCTCACCTCGTACAGTGAGTGGGAAAGAGAGGACAGAGAGCGAAGAGGTTACAGCCATGAGATTCTTCGAGTCTGTGAATGAGCATACGGCACTACGGATCATCCAGGACGAGGCACACCTTCCAGAGCACGTATTCAACACTGTTAGTTATTTTAATCTGATTAGTGTCAATTTTGCATTTTAGTTGGTATCCGACTTATCGGACACACTTCTGGGCAAAAAGGTTGCAGCTCCTAAGCCACCGCCACTCCCTGAAGGTGAATACCAAAACATAAAATGAAGCCTCACGATACGCGAGAGGAAATGAGTAACAAAGGGCCGATCTTTCAGGCCTAACTTCACCCGAGCTGGACGAATTGCGTGATTCGTTCTCGTCCTTCGACCCTCCCTCGCCCTCTCGCATCAATCGACGAAGGGCGGGGAGTGCCGAACAGACTGCACTCCAGATACCCGAGATAATTCTCAGCTGAATTTTCAACTTGACATTTTCTTCCCTATCACTTTTGTCCGTCTTCAAACCAATTTCTCGCGCCCACATATCACTAGACTGTTAACATATAGGATACGACAGAGCATGAAAATGATCCGAAAAGGCGATTAAGAGTAAATACAACAACGTGGAAGCGTAGTTTAACTCAAACCCCACCCTTTGCGCAAAATTACGCTCTCCTAGCTAGCCAAATTTGATTGCTGAAAAGCATTAAACAGTTTTCTTAAACGTTTGTAATCCAGCAACAATAAAAAGTGTGGACAAAACGATGTAGTCGACGTATGGCACTTACATCCGGTACCTACCATACGACGACGTTTTCTACACCTTTTCGACCCGATGCTGTGAGCTTCTCTTTATATAGTGTTTTCTGATTATTAAGACAACTGTTAACTATGTTTTAACGGAAAAAACCAATGAATGCTCCATAAAACCAACGAGAGTTCATTAATTTTGCGACATTTCAAAATTCAGCTTCCTCGTTGTGGTATTTACTCATTATTTGCCCACTTTAGCACGTCAACGTGTACATCATTCCCAGTGGCAGTATTACTGCCATGATACCACTCGTAACATTGTATCCGCTTCTCGTTCGTAAAGGGGTGTGAAAAATCGGAGCGCTCAATGATTTTCTCTTCGAAAGTAACGTGACTGGTGCATTGATGACACTTCGAAGCATTGCATGGTATTCGATTTGATTGATCAAGTAAATTTATCAAAAAATATTTCAACATGTAGCTCCACAAATTACTGATTGGAAAATCGATAGTACACGGCACAACTATTGTAAGCCTGGAAAGTAATGTCTACTGTATCATTATGGCTATATGAGAAGAAGATCAACGGAACAGTACGGCTAGATTTATAATTCTGCCGTATTACGTTGCTACCAGACTAGTGTATGGCAATTACTACTACGTGCATATAATATTCTTGCATTTTCTCTAGCTAACATAGCTCTGGTATGTTATTTCTGCATTTACAACAATGAGATTATACATACGTTAAATAGCTACTAAGGACCGAGGATCCCTCGGAGTTCTACAGTGGTCTACTGGGAGGCCTCCTCGTAGGGTGCGGCCAGCTTCGTCTCTCCCGGCTCGATGCCCCAGATCTCTCGGGCGTACTCAGCGATAGTGCGGTCCGTGGAGAACTTGCCTAAAGAAAAATGATAGACGGGACAGTAGAGCGCATGAACATACCAGTGGAAGCGATGTTGTGGAGGGCCATGCGACACCACTTCGACTGGTCGGCGTACGTCTCCGCCACCTGCAACAAATCGCAATTAGAGAGAGACGTAACAATAAGAGGACAACCGATCAACTACAACCCTAAAAGCCCTATAAGACGCACCTTATCCTGGCACTCGACGTAGGCGTCGAAGTCAGCGCAGACCATGAATCGATCATGGTGGACGATGTTGTTTGCGATGTCCCTATAATCACATTTCAAAATTTATACTCGAAATGCTAAGTTACTTGAGAGTATCGGGCGCCTCGGGAGTGAAGAATCCCGACTGGATCTGGTCCACGACCTGAATTGAGTGTCAGAGACTGAATAGAGACCAATACAACCTGCTTGAGAACATGGCTCTTGTTGATGAACTCTTCCGCCTTGTATCCCCGCTTGTTGAGGGCTTCGACCTAGATATTTATTCACAATCAGTCCCAGCCGATCCTCCTCCTTCCTCACCTCGTCAACGTTCATTCCGAAGATGAAGATGTTCTCGTTACCCATCTCCTCTGCCATCTCCACGTTCGCTCCATCGAGGGTTCCGATTGTTAGAGCGCCATTCAGCTGAAATCACCTTTCGAAGACCCATCCACTTCCACGTATAGAATTAATCGTTGTAAAACGTCTATAAGGGGATAATATTACTGGTAGCTATCTCGAGTGGTTTCTATACATACTCATTGCAGACGCGAGGCAATGACAAGAAGGGAGTCAGGAACAGTTTTGGAAAAAACCGTAGTTTCCCGTGCCTGTTTGTTGATTTTCATTTCGTATTGACTCACCATGAACTTCATGTTGCCCGTTCCGGAGGCCTCGGTTCCAGCGGTTGAAATCTGCTCCGAGAGATCAGCAGCCGGAATAATCTTCTCGGCCATGGACACGCGGTAGTTCTCCAGATAAACCACCTAGCAAAGACATGAGTAAAGATGCCCGTACAGTATCCCCCTGTTGTACAGGGGGGGGAAAGCCCGAACCTTGAGCTTGTCTCCGACGATGGGGTCGTTGTTGACGACGTTGCCGACAGAAGTGATGAGCTTGATGATCTGCTTGGCCATGTGGTATCCGGGAGCAGCCTGCAGATGTTATTAATGTCACCATCACAATCAGATATAATACACGAACGGTACCTTTCCTCCGTAGATCATGGTGCGCGGCACCATTTTAATGTTCGGGTTGGCCTTGATCCTGTTGTAGAGGGCGATGACGTGAAGAATGTTGAGCAGTTGACGCTTGTACTCGTGGATGCGCTTCACCTGTAGACAAAGATTACCACAATCAAAATATTATCAAACTATTTAAATATATTAAGTTCAAAAGAGATATATGAAGGCCATACATGGATGTCGAAGATGGAGGCGGGGTTGATCTCGAGGTTATACTCATCAGCCAAGTACTGCGCCACCCGCATTTTGTTTTCCTAAATATAATTTAATCAGTTCCAATATACAGACGAGTGGTCAAACCTGCTTGACCCTCCTGATCTGGTCGAGCAGCTGCGTGTTCGTGTCACTGCTCTTCAACTGCTTCAGCTCATCCAGATTCGTGATCCACGCATCTCCGATCTTCTGCAAAATGTCATTCATTTTAAGCTCCCTTCTCTCTTATGACCTCGCAGATGACGTCAGCGAGCGATGGGTTGGAGAGAAGGAGCCAACGGCGAGGAGTGATTCCGTTTGTCTTGTTCTGGAACTTGTCGGGGAAGAACTCGTGGAAGTCTTTGAACCTGGATAGAAGTGATTGGATGGTGCCAGTTTGTTGCCGACTTACGTCTGGGTCATGAGGAGTTCGGAGTGGAGGGCGGCGACTCCGTTGACTGCGTGCGAGGCCACGATGCACAGGTGGGCCATGTTGATGCGCTTCTCACTGTGCTGAACGAGACAACCGTTCACACCAAAACAATTGGGACATTATTTAGTCCCAATCCCCAACGTACACCGTCGGCCTCCTCGACGATGCTCATGCGGCGCATGCGATCGAAGTCTCCGGGATACTTGGCAGTGACGGTCTAAAGAGAATATTTGAGAAGGGGATGGAGAGAGTGCCGACCTCCATGAACTTCTGGTTGATCTGGTAGATGATCTCGAGGTGACGAGGCAGCATGTTCTCGAGCATCGACACCGACCAGCGCTCAAGGGCCTACAGCCATGTATTCTTACCGGCCTACCACTCGAGAAATGTCGCTGATATCCATATCCATACCTCAGGTAGAAGGGTGTGGTTGGTGTAGGCGTAGGTCTTGACGCAGATGTCATAAGCCTCCTCGTAGGTCAGATCTGCAGTGGAGAGTTAGTCTACATTTCTTTTCCTCTTGCACGAACTCTCGACGTCGATCAGGAGTCGCATGAGTTCGGGGATTCCGATGGAGGGATGAGTGTCGTTCAGCTGGATCGCCACCTGGAGAATAATAATAATATTATAGATATTGATCGCATTTATTACGTTAAATATAAGGAAATATTCGGAACCTTGTCGGGGAAGGTGGAGAAGTCCACACGGACGAGGTCGCGGCAGCCGTACTTGGAGGACTTGAAACGACTGTAACAGGATGGGATGAGAATATGTTCAAATATGCGTCTGTCGCTCACCGAATGATGTCCTGGAGTGTGGCGGCGACGAGGAAGTACTGCTGCTTCAGGCGAAGCTCCTTTCCAATGAATACCTACAACTCGAAACTAGAGGGATTCAAAAGATATCGGTAGCAGAAAATCTTTTGATATCCAAAGAACGAACGTTATCATTGGGGTAGAGGACACGGGTGATGTTCTCGCTGAGGTTCCTGTCCATCACAGCCTGAATGTAGTCTCCGTCGTTGAAGAACTTGAGGTGGAAGTGGTTCTCCGCCTTGGCAGACCTGCAGGGAGCATGGGATAGAAGGATCAGGGCAGAAATATCTCATACCAAAGACGAAGGGTGTTGACGACGTTGTTGTGGTACCCGGGGACGGGGGTGTCGTAGGGCATGGCGAATACCACCTGCGTGTCCACCCATTGAGTCTGAAAATCATAAATCGGTTGAGGGGCGAGGGAGCACGGCGAACCTTCCCATGCTCGTCTTTGACGACACGCCCGAAGAAGTTGACAGGGAGCATGTACTCGGGACGGGCCTTCTCCCACGGGTTTCCGAAGCGAAGCCAGTCATCAGGTTCCTCCACCTGCATCACGGCAAGTTGAGATGGTACAAATAAGAAGTCCAACCTGCCATCCATCGCGGATGAGCTGCTTGAAGATGCCGTACTCGTATCGAAGACCGTATCCGTAGGCGGGAATGCCGAGAGTCGCCATCGAGTCGAGGAAGCAGGCTAAATGTTAGGCATTGTCAGAATGTTGATGGGCCTCCGTACCAGCGAGTCGCCCGAGTCCTCCGTTTCCGAGTCCGGCATCTTCTTCGATCTCCTGCAGCTCCTCGATGTCCAGACCGAGCTATAAAATTTCGTTATGAGATCCGGCGAGGAAAACGGAGCTCTATGCCCGTGAAGCCGAAAACATCTGGAAGCCCGTCATATCTAACCGAACGTCTTTTCTCGATGTGCACGTTCGAGGAAGGAAATCCCGCACAGCTCTGCCGTTACCTGATAGAGGGCCTCATCGACGGTCGCCTGGATACCGATGTTCATCATCGTATTCGACAGCGTGCGGCCCATGTAGAATTCAAGCGAGAGGTAGTATACTCGCTGAAATCAGAATGGAGATAACATTAGAAGATCTCGAAGAGTTGGAAGTTTAACTCATTGTCAGTTAAAGCGGACCTTGGGATCCTTCTCGTAGTAGTACTGCTGGGTGCGGATCCATCGGGAGACGAGGTGGTCCCTCACTGTGTTCGCGAGGGCGAAGTAGTAGTCACGGGGAGTGGCCACATTCCGGTCCTGACAAACGAATGGAGTAATTTAGCCAAATTCAGTCGAAATCAAGGAACCTTGATGATGGAGAAGTGAAGGTGACGGTTGAAAGCCTTCTTGATGTTGGACACATTCTCCACCTGTAAATAGATTGTGCTTTGTGCCGTACGCAACTCCCGGAAATTCCAGGACAGCATTAAGAGTATAATTCGATTGCAATTTCTCTATTCGTGGCGTCCATTCACTTTCCGGTAGATGGAGTGCTACTGAGCGAATGTTTATGTGAGAGCAGGAATTGAAAGAAGTATGCCAAAACGCTCTCATTCCACTATAGCGATCTCAAAGTTTGCCTTTCACTCTTTTAGCTAGCAAGCTGATGAATGGCCCACGATGGAAAAGCATTTTTGGTCGTAAAAGAACACGTTCAAAGCGAAAAATTAGACAAGAATGGAAAAAATGTTTCAGAGGACAAGATGAAATTACGATACCTGGGCGATGCCTCGGACGGAGATCTGCTTGCGGCGTTCGTGATCAGTCAGCATCGCACCTCCCTGGCCCCTGCAGAAATTTCATAAATAGACATATCGAACACCACATCAAGTCAATCTTTCAAGCCCACCAATTCACCTGCCAGTAGGCTTAACAAACAGCGGTGGAGCGGATACATCAGAAAATGCTTCCGATTCCGCGATGCCCCCAAGGGATGGAGAATTGCGACCAGTGGAGGAATCACTAGTCATAGGAGGATGGCGCTTGGCAGCTTTGCCCATATTGGGCGAAACATTTTCGTGCAGCGACATCGCAGCAGGGAAGAAAGGAGGGAGACTGATTAGAAGAGTAGATCGGAAGAGACATTTGAAGACGGCACGAAAACATCAACAGGGTCACAATGACCTCAGTCAGAGATCGAAAACAGAAAACAGCAGGGAACTATGTACTGTGCTCGTAATGTGCAGATTGACGAGTAAACACTAATAGTATGCGCAAGTAGATCAGAGAGCCGATCCAATCAGGGGGAACCTTTTCTAAACAGCCTACCTTTCTGTCATCTCGAATTCGCGGCAGAAACGAGAGCGGAGAGGACGTAAAATGAACGGGGTAGTGCACACAGGATAAATGACAAGAAGGGATAAGAGAGTGCAGGTTTCGAGAGAACGATTTTGTAATGCCGTCAAAAAGAGCACGAAGGAAGAGCGAGAGGAGGGAGAGAAGGAAGGGGCGGGCAATGGGCAGTTGAGGTCTGAGGAGAGGGAAGCTGCTTGGATGAAGACGAAGTGAACAGGGGAGATGGGAAATCGATCTGCCTTCTTCCCTCGCCGAGAAAAGAGAAAGAGATGCCCGGAGGAAGAGCCAGGGGTCGATCAAAATTGTCAGTTGCTACGTGCCAGCTTCTCGTCTGGCTCGCAAGAACATGAATGCCAGACAAACGGAACTACTGCAAGAGAAAAAAATGAGATAATCCATGGAAAATAGGCGGGAACAAAACCCAAATCAATGGATTTGAGATACTAAAGAAACGAGGAGACGCAGACAGCAGTTTTATTTCCGAAGTCGACCGTAATAATTAGCCTCGTGTCAAACATTCGGGTGCCATTATTCGCTAACTGCTTTTTCCGAGTTCTTTGTTGTAGTAGATCTTGCCACACGCATCTTATTGGGCTAATGGTTCGTGAACGTCCACTTCTAATCAAAAGCACTCGATCACCCCACTCTCCCCATTGGGGAGATTGCCCCATGAAACTTCGAATCGTCTCCGACGAGTGATGAGAACGAGAACAGCGACCAGTGGTAAACAAAGCGGCCCACTTTCCAAGTGACGGAGGAAAGGAAGAGAAGGGGCAGAGAAGGGGGAGAAACCTCAACTCTACTCATTGAAAACAACTGCCCTAGTCCAACTAGTAGGAAATCCGTTTCAAATTACTTAAACAATTCCTCGGAGAAGCCCCCTTAACGCTGACATGGAGCCTACCCTGTCATCAAAACGAGAAGAGGAGTATCAACGAATCCGAAGACTGAAGGGGGAGAGGGAGAGAAGGAAGAGAGAAGCGCCCCCGGGCAAGGGAAGTGCTTCGGACGTGAGAATGCGAAGGCAGAACGCGGTTATCCTCCCTCTCTGCCAGTCGAGGACTCGATGGAAGGGGGGCCCACGATCAATACGAAACAAGGAAGCAGCGTAAAGGAGAAGACTGCAGGGGCCGTTCCCCTGAATGGGCGGGAGAGATGGAAGGGGGGCCATGATCTACGTGTCATCTTCAAAGAGTGTGAGGTGTGAGACCAAAGGAGCATAATCATTTGATCTCGTGGCAACACGGAGAAGCGTGCACTTCCTCCATCTTCCTCTCTTACATTGTATCTAGAATGTCCTGTCTATCTCTCTGTGGTCCAAACAATCCAATGCAGCTCCTCGCTGCCCACGTGAAAGGAAGATGCAAGCAGGGCAATTTGGTCGGGGGTAATTCTCTCGAATAGCAGCGTCGAGATAAGAACCGATGCACAACAGTCGGGAAATGCCTTTTGAAGCAATACCCAACATCTTTATCGCGATGACCAGAGGAGATGCATTCAAATAGATCTATGGTAAACAACGGAAAAATGATCCATGGCAAAATGCAGCAACAAGATCTACTATGACTTCTATGAAATCAAGTTCAATGGTATGTATTTGGAGTGTATGGAGACGACGTTGAGATCATTCAATGGGAAATGATGTCGAAAAATGGGAAGTGAAGATAACAACGAACCAGCGTCAATGGATATTTCCCTTGGAAGAGAGGGGTCATTGGAGGGGCATGGAGGCCTTCCTCGAGTAGCACACGAATCGGAGCATCTCGTCCGCCGTCGCCTGGTCCTTCGACTGGTGGAAGTGACAGAAGAGAGGGAATGTCACCGAGGCTGGCTCCATTCGGATGAGGTCGAACATCTGAGGAGGACTCCCCCTCCCCCTCCCCTCTCTCTGGTACTCACGATGGAAGGAGGCAAGAACTGGGCCACGCATCGACTCCCCTCCGATGTACCCGTCATCGCCAACTCACGAAGCATGAGACAGATCGAGGCACACTTGTCACTGTGGAGGAAGGGAATAGAAGGAGAGGGAGGAGGGGGCACCTGAGGACTCCCCTCTCGCACGCCTTCCCCATTCGAACAAAGAAGCACATGATGCACTCCTCCAGCTCCTCCATGTGGGCCAGCATCGTAGCTGAACTCTCCAATCTTCGACTCCCTTCCTTCCTTTTACCTCTGTCGTCCTCAGGGTCAGCGATCAGTTTGTGTTCTTCCATCACCTCCTCCTTCTTCTCTTCTTCCTCTTCCTCCACCCCGATCTTGACCCTCTTGGCCGGTGGTTCGCCCTGCCAAACAGAGTCCAGTTACAGTACTCCCCCCTCTGCTCACCCCCTCTCCTTCTCCGTTCTCCTTTGCCTCCTCTCCCTTGTTCTTCTCCTCCTCCTTGGCCTTCTTCACCTTCTCAGCCTCCCGTGCCATGGCCTCCTTCTTTGCCATGTCCTCCATGAGATTGACCTTCTTGTATCTCTGCATGACGGCCTCCCTGTCCACCTTCGTCTTCATTCCCAGTTTCTTCTTCACGCAATTGACAGCCCACATGGAGAGAGTGAGAGTGACTGCCACGAATCGCGAGCAGAACACTCCTCCCGTGGGCGCTCGGTGCTGGGGGTGGGAGAGGCCGGCGTAGAGGGCGGAAGACTCCTTCTCGGGGAAGACGACGTCTCCGAGGGATCGACACATTTCTCGGAAGCAGGGGAGGGGATCGAGGAGGGAGGCGCCGATGATCAACTCCATCACTCGGATGAGATCGTCGCAGATGAACTGCTTGAATAACTGATTCATCCACACCTGCAAGGGGGAGTTGATCTTTGATCTATGGAGGAGGAGACAGACATTGAGCCATCCCTGGTGGAGACCCGCGTGGTTACAGGCCTCGAGGATGGCAAGCACCGAGGGAACCGCCCATTCTTGGCGGAGAGCAAAGGCCCAAGCCTTCTTCAGCTGCTCCTTGTCGGGGGACTGAAGAGAAGTCTCGGAGAGGACCTCGTGGATGGGGTACCTCGGTCCTTGCGAGTAGTGGGGGCTGCGGTCGATGGACGAGAGTGTGGAACTGAATGGTGACGGAGTCCTTGATCCTCTTCCCTTCTGCCATCTCTCTCAGTAGTCCGGAGAGAGTTCTCCACGTGAACTGCCATCGATCGAGTCCCTCGGAGTCTTCCTCCTTGCTCGGTGGTTGGTTACGGAAGATCTCCTCGATCCTCCCAGCCAGAGTCTTCCTCCCCTCCCCGTGGGGAAGAGAGTGGAGGAAGAGGATCAGACACGTGGTCAGGGAGACTCCCTTACGGAGGGTCAACAGGATCTTCTGAACTCCTTCCATTCCCCTCTCCCTTCTCTCTCGCCCGCCTCGAGGTTGTAGTGGTGGTCCTTGACGTCCCTGAGGAGGACGATTCCCATGAGAGGGACGACCATGACGATGTCGTCGAAGTGGACGTTGGAGTGTCTGAGAGTGCCCTTGGCGGGGAGGGGGGAGGGGAGTACCCGTCCCACTGGAAGAACATTTCTCCCCTCTCGAGTGTCCTCAGATGGGCCTCCGCCCCTGCCAGTTCCTCTTCCGTGTGGGGAGGTTCCCCCGTCTCCTCGTCCAGTCTCAGTCCAAGTTCCTTCAGTCGCCCGAAGAATGGCTCGGCCGTGTTACGACGGATGAATTGGAGGGCGAATCGATAGAAGACTCCCGTCCTGTTGTCTCGTCCATTCTCTTTGGGTCCATTCAGCAGTTCCGTCAGTGACTGAAAGGGACTCTTGGATGCCATCGGGTGTCTTCTCCCACCAATCGTGGAATGGCGAGGTAGGCCCTGACGAGGAGGGTGAAGGAGACGTCGAAGGCCTTCCATCGCCCTTCCCTCTGGGAGGGAGCCTCGAGTGACTGGTTGAACTGAGCGATGGAGGAGGTGAGGGAGGAGAGGGCGGGGCCGAGGTCTGCCATCGTCCCGTCCCACATTATCCCCCCGAATCGAGACATGGTCAGCATGTTCTCGACGTGAGTCTCCTGAGAGGGGAGTGGTAGGGGGGAGGGGGGGGGG
>JACMIG010001115.1:0-16103 GCA_014805385.1 Levipalatum texanum
AGATTCTACCCATTCTGTCGTATTCCGACAATCCACTTCTGGCAACCACGAGCCTCATTAAGTGCCTGCGAAAAAATCATGAAAAGCTGATAGGAAAATTAAGTAAAATAAGTTATTAAAAATATTAATTTGCAGGTAAAAACTATCCTATTTCCGGCTGATAACGATCAGCGCCGCCTGTTCACTTCATTCATCGGAACGGATGAATTCTTGATGCAAAACAGTTGATGATACTGTTGATGAGTGCAGCAATACTGAGGAACTCGTGAGGTTAGCAGCTGTTCCAATAACCAATATTTCATTTCATAAAAGACTTTCATCTCTTCTGAACGTGCCTGTCGGCATCAACCTTTACGGATGTCTCCATGTGGCAGACCTTCTCCTTGTGAGAACCGTGGCGCACTTCGTTGAATGGAGTGATCCTAGCGAGGTGTTTGACATGACACGGGTATAACTAATGATACAAATATGGCAGGCAGCGGAGGTCCTCGATTTGAGGGTGTGTAAACATCACCTTCACCGGTTCGTCACAAATTGGGAGTACGAACACATTCGCCACTCTCATCACAAGAACACGTGTTCTATTCCGTTTGCGCATCGGAATTTGGAAGCTAAGCCAAAGGGTGTGAATACAAATGTGATCACTCGCGAGCTCGCTGACGGATTTCTTCGTGGCACTGGTGTATTCGTCCCAGTAGGCACAAGTAAGTATTGTACTTAGGCTTTATATGCACATGCATGTAAATGCAAACTAAACAATACATTTAGTCTGCTGTTCTTCGCATTTCAAACTGATAACTGCCAAAAAGTGGTCAGCAATTTCTTTCGCACAAACTCCGATCGAAGAATCCAATGAACAAGAACATCAAGAGCCGGAACAACCGTCGAGAGTGCACGTTGATCAACTTGTCGACGATGAGGTACACATTTCTTGTACCGTTGATAAAGAATCTACTTTAGACCGTGGAGTTAGTGCGACAGCTCGCCAAGAAATATGGCCTGACCAGAGTCACTTCTGATCGTCCGGGAGGGAGCTGACTGATCGATCAAAACGATTCAAGCGAAATGCTGCTAATATACTAACCACGATAATCTACAAAACAATCTCCCCAGATGGCTGGGAAGACCTAAAAGCATCCTCGGTACTGGAGTTGATTATTTGAATTTTTTAAAAATGATTAGCTAAAGTGAAAGAATGCATTAAAACATTGCATTTTCAGGAATCAGGAAGCAATGACGAAAGACAAGACATCCTTCACGCCATCGGCGACCGGATCGAGAGGCTATCCCGTGCTGACGACCAGATAGGTACTCTTTCAATTGTGGCAAACCTCTGGCCGGCGCCGATTGTAAGTCATTATTGTCACAGTATCAGGAAAGTCAACTGATCATGATCCTGCATTGATTGGCAAATACTGATACATGAACTCGTGGGAATCCCCCTCATTGTTCTTAACAATGGCACCGGGTTCTTTCGGGTTGTTTCCAGTGCAATACAATGAACAGCTGGAAATAAGCGTTATCATTTAGGGGTAATGAACAGAAGCAAATTACAGATCAAGAAAGAACTCAGCTTCGTGACGGACTACATGCTGAACGTAGCAAAAAATGGACTCCAGGAAGAAGTGATCACGTTCACATCAGGAAACGATTTGATCGAACGAAGGTCAAGGAGCTCGCAGTCTACTTGAACAGGTGTGTTTATGTTACTCATTTAAAAAAAAACAATTTTAGTTCCGGGCTGATAAGAACTCTTCCCTGGGAGGGACGAGAAGTCCACATGAGCGATGGCAGCGAATCTCAGATTGTCGCACTTGCAAGGCTTCAAACGTACAGGGAAATGTACAGGCAGTATGAGGAATTCTTCGATGTAAATTATTTAAATTAACTTAACATATTTTTTTGTTTCAGGCAACTGGCCGTTCAGATAGAAAGCTCTCCCGCACCACTGTAATCGAGCTGCTGAAGGCACTCGCCCCACACAGGAGAAAGAGACTGCAATGTGTAGACGAAACAGAAGCCATCTTCTACAAAGTTCGTTTTTGTTCACTTGTTATCGGATTGAAAACATGACTTCTCTCTCGAAATTGATGCGTAATGACCGAAAGAAAATTAGTTCATGGTCGCATTTCAATATTCACATCTTTTTTCGGGTGCAATCATTCCATCACTCTATTGTTTATCAAAATGATTTTGCCGATGTTTCTGGTTACAGTTTCTTTCAGGGATGAGATCTAATGGCTAAGATAATCGAGGACCTTAATGAAATCGGCGATCTCGACGCGAATTCGACCAAGGACTGGACTCGGCGCCTTAATCTCATGAGAAACTTCCTAATGAGTAAGCTCATTTGAGATGGATATTTAGTTTTTTCAAATTCAAAAATGCCTCCGATTCAGTTGGATTGATAAAACTCACGTTGTTAAACTTCATTTAAATTTTAAAGCTGTTCGTACATGAAGAAATTTCGCCGTTTAGAACTCAAAAAATTAATAGGAAGCTTCTCATGTATATATTCGTGTTCAGCCGAATTCAAGTCCCATTTGGTGGACAAGTCCGAAACCACGGCACATTGCTACTCGTGTTCGCTGAGCGACCAAGAAGACACGAGGTTCGCCATTCGATGCACCGCCATACACGACACTCTATGCCCGCCATGCGATCAGGTATTATCACAAAAATGTCAAGTGAAAAGAAGCTCGTTCAGGTGGATATCTTCCTCAAGCTCCTGGAAGATAAACTGCGCACGGCCAAGAACAATACTCGTTTGCACAAACGAGAGTTCAAGTCAGTAAACCAAATAATGCACATTTTAGTATTTTTGTTGAGGATTCGAGTGAACAGAATGGAAGAGGAGATGAAGGCTGCGGCGAAGTACACGCGTGCGTTCCGTGCCCACCAGGTGCGAGCGGCCCATGCAGCCAGCGAGAAGCAAAGCATCGTGGATTCTCTTCAACCACATTCATCAATAATAACTATGGATTGGGCGATGAAGATGAACCCGATCATGAGCGTGTTCGTTTTTCTCCACTTTTAAATTGATTGGTGCTGCTTCAGGGAGCCACAGTCAATGTGGTACGGGAAAAAAGGCATTTCCATGCACATTTCCCATGTACTCGCCTACATCGACGGAGAGTACGTCACACACGTATTCGCCCACATCTTCGAATCTGTGATACAGGTAATTGTTTTCATTTTTCAAAATATTTGCGCCAGGACGCCTACGCTGTAATGGCCATCGCCCACCACGTTCTCAAGCAGCTCGACAAGATGAATGTGAAGAGCACCATCTTTCGTTCGGACAATGCCCGTGAGCTTTATTTATGGTATTTAGAAAATAAATAATTTAGCCTGCTATAAAAATAAATACTTGATTCCCCAACTATGCATGCTACGAAAGGAGGTAATAGTAAATATCGAAGGATACACGTTCTCTGAGGCGCAGGACGGCAAGGTTAGCATCCATATTATTTCTAGCCTATACCAACTCAGGGTCCATGCGACCAAGCCGCTGCGATCATCAAGAGGAAGATCGCTGCAGCAGTGGGCGCAGGGGCCGATGCACGAAACGCAAAGGAAATCATGGACTCAATCATCAGTGGAACAAATATTAAGGTATCATTTGTGTCTTTTGCTATGCCGAATCAATATTCCATAAATTTTGAGGGACTCACGGTGTATCTGGCTGAGAGGAATTGAGAAGGAGCAGACCGACATTCCGCTGATCAAGCAGCTCTACTCATTCCGATTTGTGGTGAGCTCGGGTCTTAATGCAATTTCACGATCTCAGGACTCCGATATCCGTGCTTGGAAGCACTTCAACATCGGGCCCGGAATTCTGATCCCTTCCAAGTCCATCAAATCGGCTCCATCCCGACTGAGCATTCACCAGACGGGAGGAGTCTCCACTGATTCTCCTGACTTCTGGAAACCAGTGGCTGCAAAGAAAGAGAAGAAGAAATCATCTCGACCAAAGACCACCGATGAGAACTTGGATGAAGAGGAGGAACCAACTCGCGGTCCATTCCTCTGCGACGACGCCAACTGCTACGTTCGCTTCTTGGATGAGGATAGAAGAGACAAGCATTGCCTACTCGGCCAACACCGATATTACAAGGACTCCCGGAGGATGATTGAGTACGCGATCGATGCCATCAGCGAAGTCATGGAGACGGACGCCGTTGCTACCATGGCCAAGAGGGAGGATTCCATTGCCCCGGTACCAATTTTCAATAAGAAACGACGGAGAAGATGTTTTCAGGAGGAACGTAATCTGAATATCTCTCTGCCCGTGAACGGATGGGCTCTGCAGAGATTGGAACCTCCAAAGATGAATCTAGCTGCTAAAGACCAGGCGCTGGATATCTTCATGAAGAAAAGAACCGCGGGACTGAGAGCTGATCCTGTTCAAGTACACAACCAACTGGAGGACCAGAAAGAAAGAAATGGATCATACTCATTTCCGTACCACCAAGTTGGTGCTTTTTGAGTGCGAAAAATAAGATCGTGATTTTGTAGATCCCAACTGAGACGCAGTTGTTCGGATTGTTCTCTCGATGGGAGAAGAAAAGAAAGGAGAGCGAGGGCGCGACGAGGAAGAGGAAGAGTGTGTGTGAGGAGGACGAAGAAGAAAAGATTGATGAAGAGGAAGAGGAGACGCAGCCTCAGTACAGCGACGAAGACGCCCTCGTGGCTGCGATGTTTGAGTGCTCAGAAGATGTCTTTAATGAGCAATGATCTTCAGTATGGTACAGTATGGTAAAATTTTAATGAAAGAAAAATGCTAAGATCTTTAAAGTGATCACTCCGCTTACCATGCAATCACATCACGAATAATTGATGTTGTCGAAGCAATAAATAACGTCAGTGCAGCGATAAAATCAGAACTGAATGCTGGAACGAGAATCGTTTTTCTAGAACAGTTATTACACTGATACAAAATGATAGAACTGATTCCCAGGAAAATGAATTTTTCGAACTTTCATTATGAAAAGTCATAAATTTTTTTCAGATATCGGATGTTTTCATGACTCAAATCATGAAAACATTCGATATTTGAACGCATATCTGAATAGTGTCGCTAGTTCCGCATAGAAAATGGAGTGTGAGTGTGATATAGTCGATTCTGAAGAAAAATTTTTCCCCGAATTGGCACCATAAAGTTGCACCACGTTACAGCATATTATGCCAATTGGACCACTTTTAGTCCATTCCGCAAAAGTTCATATTCATCGATTTCGGACCATGATACGGGTATTATGGGTCCAAGGGACCGGCCATACATGCTACTGCTGATGACCCCCACATTTTTATGCTGGGGAATATGTTGTGGGAGTCAAAAAAAGAAAAAAAATTTTTTACCCGTTGTCTAGGTTGTGTTCCTAGCCCTTTAACATTGAAAAAACCCCCGAAATTCATATAAATCGATGTTTCATATTAATACCGCAAGTGAATCTCTGTCTAATTATGATATTTTTGATCATCTCTACATGATTGTGCATTTAAAAACAAAAACCCAATACCTTTTCCATATGTGCGAGAAAGCGCACTTTGAACTTTTTTCATAAAACTCCCTATACAACTCATACAGTATCCCGCAGACCTCCACCCAAGAGCGCAATTTAGAGAGAAGATTACTGGTGACATACCATTTTTTAAATCTCCCGAATTGGTCAAAAGGTTGCAGAGTTATGGACAAAAACGTCCGCCGGAAGCATCTCGGAAGAGCGAAATTTGAACGGACGTAGTTCTGACACCCGTAATCGACGAAACCCAAACTATGGTGTTTTCAACTTTTCGACATGTAGGTTACCTGTATACAAAATATGACGGGCACCGGGGCCAAAAATCATAGTGTTCCGCGACTGCTCGATCCTTACGCGGACAGACTCATAAGTTTCAAACAATCATCCGAAATTGTTGTGTTTAGCGCACATTTCACCTTAGCCAATTGGACTATCGGGGGCCACAACATTGCCAAAAACCGTTCCAGGATTATTACCTTCGATTAACAGATAAAAAAGCGTCGTATCGTTTCTGGGAGCCAACGACCCTTGTCCGATGCCACACATACGCGCCAGTTTGACGAAAGCAGTGCAGCGAAGTGCGCTTTCCGCGAATTGAGGAGCAGAAGGATCTCTGCGCTCCGTATTAAAACTAGTCGCGTACGTGAGACCTCGGGTTCGGGGTCGCAGACCCCCAGAAAGGACACTACACTTTCATCTTCTAACGGCTGGTAATATTCTTGGAACGTTTTTTTCAATGTTGTGGCCCCCGAAAGTCCAACTGGCAAAGGTGAAACTTGCGCTAAACCCAACAATTTCGGATGCCACCCCAAATGATTGGATTCGGGTCGAAATGACACATATCAACGTCTTCTTGCTTCTTATATCATTGTGCGATCTGTGACGGCAGCATGAAGGACAGTCTTACCATGTTTTCGATATCTGAACACAAGGCGGAAAAGGCGTCCGAGTTTCTAAGAACTCGAGATATTATGACTGTTGTCGTCTGTCAGTCTCAGGCTCTGAACTAGTTCTATTATCTCTTACCTTTACAGGCTGCGCAAAACAGTTCCCAAAGGAATGAGAACAGTCACCTTTGAGTGCCATTTAATTTTCTCGGAGTTTGGTTGGACCAGATTAATCTTTGAATAACACTAACAAGATTGAAATTCAAGTTTTCATATATCTGTGACATGTAATAGATGTCGAAAGGAGGGTTTGTGAATCATTCCCACATGTGCCCTCCTTTTGGCAGACTTCAAATCGGTTGGGTACCATGAGATAGACATTCTTGAGAGATCGACAACACTAGATAGCTTGCTCACGCTGTATACTTTTTGAGCTGGTGATATCAATGCGTCACCCCGACCACAATCATATATTGATAACGACATTCTAGTGAAGCGTCGATAGGTGGAAGTCTCGTTCTCTGCATTATCTTCTATTTGCTGCTATGCTCCTGCTCCTGACTGCGCTTCACTGCGCTGTCCTTCTCTCCGTCGTCAGGGCTGACGTTGTCGGTGCGTTGGTATTGTGATGACTGTCTCGAAACCAAGTATTTCTTAGTTCCACGAAACTGCTCTAATCGCATTATTCCTTTTGTATCTCATTGTCGCAGCAAATTGAATAATAGAGATCTTTATCACTGCACAACACACAGTGAAAGGACACGGCTGCCCTTAGGGGGAACGTGTGAAAGGCATGACAAAACCAATATCATGTGTGTGTTCATGTTGGATGCTGCCGACGACTTTCATCTGACAATGAGCATTCAAATGGGAGCGGATTCTGAAAATGCAGTTGATAGCAAACATGTGTAAATAAACAGGTTGTCTTTCAGAATTCCAATCGACATCTCTGTCGGATCTACACAGCTTCATCGTGACAGATGCGGGACTGCCACGTGACCAAGATGTTTGTTTGAGGATCTTCAAGAAAAGCCTTGCAATTAGATTTCTCTAAAACTGTGTTCATGCAAAGCAAAGCACACAAGCTGAGCCTCTCCCCGAGGCACAGAAAAGATAACAAGGCACTTATAGATCGGGATCACTTCCAAAGAGGGCCAATATTTTGTCTACGGAACCTACGCGGTTGACGAGCTGAATGGGCAATACCTGAAGAACATTCGACTATTTGACAGCGACTCCGTGGATGGAATCAGGTTAGTATGCCAGAGGTCGGAAATATTACAATGTACATTTATGCGAAATATTGTCGGGATGTGAGGCAAGTACGTTTCCTCATCTTTCAGCATCTTTGATCTTGTGAAGCTGTCGTCTCCGGTCAACAATACCGTCGTTCTTGGTTACATTACGATGACAGTCAAGAATGGGGGTAAAGGATTGAGGGTTTGGCGTTGAATGTGAGGTTGATGAGAAATGCATTGAAGATGCGCAACAGTAACGTCGCCGATGCCAATCCACCAGTTCCCTTCGTCCTGTACATCACTTATGGCACGTGTAGAGAT
Organism: Levipalatum texanum; assembly: GCA_014805385.1. Lineage (NCBI taxonomy): Eukaryota > Metazoa > Nematoda > Chromadorea > Rhabditida > Diplogasteridae > Levipalatum > Levipalatum texanum. The sequence continues at coordinate 7,972 of JACMIG010001115.1, forward strand.
ATTCATTGACGTCTTTCCCTCATTGCAGCCTACACGTTCTCCCCTTGCCCTGTCTTCAGCAACTTGCACTACCACGACAAGACGTTCGGTTCCGAAACGCTGGAGGAGGCAAGGGTTATATTCACTTCCACAATAGCGAAATTGCTTCAGAATTGCCGAGACATGATAATGTTTTTGAATTCCGAGAAGTACATCTCCTTCGATACCTTCACGATCTCGTCTAACGTAAATTATTCCTCCCAGAAACATGAAGTTGTGTTATCCAGAAAACCAAGCAAGCCGGAGTCCAGGTTTACTCCGCTCCCATGGAACAACTGCGTAGTGGCGATGCCAGGAATGAGTATCAGGTCTTCAACGCAGAGTAAGTCACATCGGATGCAGCATCTCGAAACAACGTTCATTCAAATTAAATTTCAGTACTGCCGAATTCGCCGCTCATTCCTTTGTTCACATCGAGGGTCCGGTAGCAACCATAATCAAGAGCAATGGAGACGCCAATTCCACCATGTCATTCAAAGTCTACCGCGTAGCCGGTGAGTATCTTCTTTCTGTCGTAATCCCCCGTTTTTAAGACTATTCCCGAAAACTGGACGAGAATGGAGGCGGATTCTCAGTCAGCTCAGTAGGGTGAGAATTCAACTCATTTTAAAGAAGAACCAAGCATAACATCGTAGGTATGCTTCCAAGACGAAGGGATACCAGTTTTCTTACCCACTCGACTCAGTCCCGACAACACAAAAGTATCCGCGGAGTGGAAAGGTGGCCAAGTCAACAGGAAACTAGTTATTGCTATAATTTGAGGCAGACACTGAATTCCTGGCGGACGTTAATGGTCAGGTGGGGCAGGCGCAGCCCAATTTGGTGTTCGGCATCAAGGGCTTGGAGCAGACGTTAGTATCACTTGATTTTGGTTGCATGATAACATTATTCCCATGCCCTTTTCACAGCAGCTTTTCCAGGTGTGACAAAGACTCACGGTGGATTCACGCAGACCGGCGGAGCCACGGGGCCCGTCTCAATCAAAGTGCAATACTTCATCGCCTACCACTCACTTTTTTCTGCAGGTGAACAACGCCGCTGGCTACCTCCCGCGGTATTGGGTGCAAGTGCGCGTGAAAAGTACGGTTTTGTTTTAGCATTTACATTTGCCCAAATTGACCCCGATCTCAGACGCGGAAACTACCTACAGCGCCATTACTGGAATCATCATGTCTTTTCTGGCCCTTTCGCTAGTGCGAATTTCGATATGAATCACGTTTCTCTTGATAAAAGAGCTGTTCTGGAATATTTATTACTTGCACAAGGGTAGCTTGGAGCAGAATAAGGTGGATAAGGGATCCAATACCGAAATGAATGCAGTTTACAGCGCGCCACAGAACGTTCACCGCTTTACTGATGGGACTGAGAACATTCGGAAAAGTGTACATATGTTCTTTCCAGCCAGTCATAACAATGACTTTATTTTCCGCTTTCCTTTCTCGGGGGAATTATATTTGTAAACGAGTGAATTTAACAAGCATTGTTCATCATCGAAGGAAGAGCTTTACATGAACGAACCCGTGGTCAAATTGACCACTTTTATATGCTTATTTTTCCCGTGGACGAACCTCAATTTGGATCTCATTGTCAGTTGATATCCCGAGGGAGCGAGTCTGGTATTTCTCTGATTGGCTCGACTGAACTTACTCTCGATAGGGCACAATGAAGACCAGTGGTACAAAAGAACTGATGACAGACGGTACAGTAAGCATCTGAAAATCGCAATTGATAGATGCTCAAGGGAGAAGCAATATATCTCACCGCGAACACGAGCTGCTCCATTGTCTGGCTACGGTAAATATCTGATCGCTCAATGTTGTATACGGTAACTCCAACAGACGAAAACAGTGGTATCATAGCCTGAATTGTAAGAACCTGAAAATAGTTAGTATAGTGATGCTCATGAATTGCCTACTTTGACCATAGTGTAATGAATGACACGATTCCGATCACTCATACTAGCTGAGAATTTGCGAAGCGCTCGAATCACCTAATTTTTTGATACAGTAAAAGTTGCTATGCCTGGTTTGAACCTTTCGTCGAAAGAAGAATATGAAGCCATATGAAACGTAGGGAACGACGGTGCCGTATGCAGTCGAATATATAACACAGGGATCAGTTGAATCTGTGTTGCCTGAATTGTTCATCTTTGGAAGTTTCATCGTGGAACAAACCGGTGACGGTGAATTCTTCGAATGTCATGTTAGGATAGAATTCGAGGGCGTAATCGCGCAGAATACCACTATCACTGTAGGCTAGCGAGTAGATCACCTGAAGAATGATAAAGATTCTCCAGTGAAGTACATCTCACTGTGTAAGAAGTGGAAATAGCAAGCAATATTGAGAGAACTGTCCATATGAATGTCTTCGAGGTTCCATTAGTTGTGATTGAGGCGTATCTATTTTGTGAATGATTTATTCGTCTACTTCCCATTTACCGGAACCAGAAAGAAAATTCCATGACAAGCAGGACGTGCGTGTAGGCGGCCAGAAAGATAGCATGAAGAGTATAACATAACCGTGGAGAAATCAGACCACACGGCCCGAGAAATAGATGAATGACGGACTTTTCGGATGGAATGACCCTTCAACTGAGTGTTTGAAAACTTTCATGATGAAGAAATGATAACAATTTCGAGAATTTGCACACTGACAATGAGGTCAACCATTCAATCGGGGAGTTTTGGCGCCATTCAACCCAAACAACTTCCACTGTCTCAATCCGATCGTAGCTGTCACGCTTTTTCTTCTAAAGCATTTGGATCGATGCTGGAAGTTGTCTGACTTGAGCTATTTACGAGAGTACTTTCCGAGTTCCCCAATGGTACATTTGTTCACCTTTTCACCCTCACCGTAGCATGTTCATGGCATCGAATACGACTGTAACGAGATCGGTGGCGGCGCTGTTGAGAAGAACGATAGAGAATGTTGCGAGGTACGACGGAGTTCTCCTGATGATGGCAAGGATGAGAACGAAATTGGCCGGCGCTCCGACGGCGAACAGGGAGCAGTGAACGGCGCGCCAGAGATTGTTCATCGTAGTCCTTGTAAAACTCAGAAGGAAGATTCGCGCCTTTTATTCACATTCAGTTGGCAATGACAACATTTTTTAATGGTATATGCGATTCTCTTGGGAGATCGGCTTCATTTTAATCCAAATCATCTGGTATTTTTTATGTCGAGTGCTCTATGTCTATCATTATATCACCGTAATCATTATCATTTTATCATGGAATATTTTATCATGAATGGGCGTTTCGGCAACGCCACAAAGACAAATAGCGATGAAGACACAAAAGGTTGAAGCAGATAGGTAAAAATAAGATCATTACAAGAAACACTTTTATTCGACAATGGCGATGATTAATTTCCCATGCGCAAGAAGAATACAACGGCCAGCGTTACAATAATTTCTGTGAGCTTCTTCTACTTCTTCCTATTCACGCAGTCCCTTTCCTCGCCAGAGAATTCGCCAGCGAGTTGGATGGTTCCGGCGTCATATGTAGTTCTGGGCGTCTGTCCGGAAGACACATACTTGTTGGGGATAAAGATGGTGATGCGGCGTTGGCACGGCTGCAACCGAGATCATCCACTTTTTATACGTACGTAGATGACGAACTTCATTCTTTCGATAAGCGTTTGGAAATGAAAACTTACCGTGAGGCCATCATCGCAATCATGGTAGATGTTGATCTTGGGGTCGATGGTCATGGTTTCGTCTGTCGTGCCAGAGACGTGGAAACGCCCTTGGAAATCCGTCTTCGTCTCGCCCATCCAGTCGTCGAGATCCGGGCCTAAGCACGATAAATACTTTATGTTGTAAAGGAATGATCACCGGTGTCGTCATCGTACAGCTTGACCAGGACTCCGGCGGCGGGCACGTTGTTGCACATAAGGACGCCCTGCAACAAAAATAACTGATTTGTTGTCAAATTGTCGGAGAGAGATAAGAGCGTTTCAGCATTTTTGTTCGAAAAATCAACAAAAGTGATTTTTACCGTTACGGAAGCGGACTGGTCGAATCCGACCGCCGCTGAGCATTGAAGAATGGCAAGAAGAAGTGCAATCGAAGAAAGGAACATCTTGCGATTGCAGGAGGAAGGTGTGTTCTCGAGGAGAGCCGAGGTCTTTATACGAACCCGACAGCTATCTTCGTGCCCGTCATGTTTGTTTGCTCTGATTCATTGGCACCCGTTGAGTTGTTGTACCTTCTCTCCTCTCTCCCTCTCCTTACCGTCTCTCGGATACTTCTGTACACAAACTTGGCCCGGAGTTCAAATTGGCGAGAGCTTGACTACAAGTTATTGTCAAGTACAAACCAAGTTCTGACATCCTGTACCCGGAGGATTACCGAAATATTTCAACATATTGTTGATATCATTTTATATAGAAGAAAGAGAAACCTACGAATGAAAAGAAAATTCTGAATTTGCCAAGAAAACATCACGAGTCATCTCCCCCTTGCCTAGTTACACTATGTAGAATGTACGGTCCTGTAACTCCAATTGTTTACGACATTTACACTGTCCAGACACAGCGGCTGAATACATATTGTGCCACTGCAGAAAATGTTCTGATGAAGTTGACATGGAAATGTTGTTCAGATGAAACATCAACAGGACTGGCAGAAGCACGGCAGAGTGGGAGCCTTTGGAGGAGGGGCTCGGCCGAAAATGCTGTCTATGATCTGCAGGATTACGATGAATATATGCCGAAATCACTAAAATGTGTTTTTCCGGTAATGTTCCCTACACCATTGCGATCGTTATTGATATTAACTAAATCATCAACTAGACACTACTATGGGCGATCCAAAACCGTCTAATATTCCGTTCCGTACGCGACTGTTCTTCCTCCATTGAAAACAAGGGTTCTCTCGTCGTCTGGCAGGTTATAGATAATGGAGAGTTTCTCGCCTAGGTACGAACTTTAGACAAGTTTGGACCGTCGATAACATCACCTTCAGCCCCCACTCTTCCATTTGGGCGAAGAACTCGTTCAGCTGCAAAAAGGCGTCCCGTAACTTCAAAAAGAAATGAATCACCTTTTTCTTCTCGCTATCGGTCAGGGGATGGGTCGTTCCGTCGCGCTCGTGGACAACTCCGTTCTGCGACGAAACAATGATTCAGTCGCCATACTTGCAAATTCCTGCTTTAAATTCCTTTTCATTGATGATATAATTACATCTCATCTATGGAAGAAAACATGCACACTGCAGTGCAACTCATGATGACGGTGCAATGGCCGTTGTTCATGATGTTGACGCTGTCTCTCAGGCGTTCAAAGTTGAATTTTATCAAAGTTCAGATCAACATTTGAAATACAACTTTAGTATAGTTCCGGGGATGGCGACGGTTCCACGTCATCGGCCGTCGGGAGTTCCTTCTTCGTCATCGTGGAGGCTGCTGGTTCAGACGTATTAGAACGATCCATATCCATCGCTTCAACCTTTCGGGCCTTCTTTCCAGCCATAGTATCGCTCGGCCCGGCGGTGGAGCTGTCTGCAAGCATAATGACATCAGCGTTCTAACAATAAGGTAACACTATTGCCTCACCTCCTTCTGTCCTCTTGCCTAGAACGGCCGTCCTCGTAGCAATCTGACTCGCATCTGAACAGCAATATGATCATCTTTAGAATTCTCTCCGATTCTTTTTCATGGCTCCGTTATGATATTTGGCAAAAAAGACAGTAGCAGCTGTGCACGTCTTCAGTCAAGGTCCAAACTGCCCCTTATTCCTACAGGGGCACTCCTTGAACTTAGGAACGAACGCTTTTTCTCGCTCGACACATTGAGGATACAGTTTGTAATGATGATGACACGACGAAGAGATTTACCTGCCGCCATGAACCAAACATGCCAGGGCTCACCGAGAATATAGCTCGTCGTTAGAGTAGAGGTGGACTCGTCTACCTCATCGCGCGCACCGTTCAGTCGATCTGAACCGACATCGTCACAGTATTTTTTCTGCTCTCTCCTTTCTCACCTGGGCCGGCATGGATCCTGAGTGGAAGCCCTCGCAAGTGAGAGGGGATGGCGGAGAGGCGCAGTTCCTCCATGTAGGAGAGTGAGGTGAACTGAGGTCCGTTTGTCTTCGGGGATGAAGCGCTGTCGGTCCGAGTCTTTGACTGTTCCTTGCTCCTGGAGCTCTCAGCACTGCTCTCCTTCGTCACTGAGGAAAGGGTCGGGTCAGGATGAGGGGCAGACGGGGCGTTTATGAAATGCGGCTTGAAAACAACTAGAGCGGCTGTGCTCGTCTACTACCAGGGACCAAACTTGCCTAGTTCCTACGGGGGCACTCCATGAAGCTCAGGAACACTATTTCTCGCTCGACACATTTAGGATACATTTTGTTATGATGATTGCACTACAATTACATTATCTTCCGTCATGAACCAAACATGTCAGGACTCGTGGCTCACCGAGAATATAGCTCGTCGATAGAGTAGATGTGGACTCCTCTTCCTCACCGCGCGCACCGTTCAGTCGATCTGAACCGACATCGTCACAATATTTGTCGTGCTCTCCCATTTCTCACCCTGGAAGGCGTGGATCCTGCGCGGAAGCCCTCGCAAGTGAGAGGGGATGGCGGAGAGGCGCAGTTCCTCCATGTAGGAGAGTGAGGTGAACGGGGATCCGTTTGTCTTCGGAGATGAAGCGCTGCCTGTCCGAACCTCCGTCTGTTCCTTGCTGCTGGAGATCTCAGCGTTGCTCTCCTTCGTCACTAAGGAAAGGGTCGGGTCAGGATGAGGGGCAGCGGGAGCGTTCCCAGGGCCAGCAAGCGGAGATTCGTGGAGGACTGTGGGTTTCGCGGTTGGTTCCTGGTCTGCGCTGTCGGATGGCGATGGGAAGATGGATGTGACTTCGGTAGGACAACGTGCTGCGGCTGCCTGGTCACCATTAGCCAGTTGAAGAGTCGTTGGATCGGGCTCCGCCCCGTTCTCCATGGAGGTGAGAATGGCGTGGATAATGAGGTGGATGGGTGGATCTCCAGGCAAGAGGGTGATGACTCCATCGGCCTGGAAGCGGTCCGGGCCCAGGACTCTTGTCACGATCATCTCCACTGCCTTCATTCCATCGCGATGTCCGTGGTCGTAGAAGGAGTCTCCATTGACGGGGTCGTGGACAGGGCCAGGAACAGGGTCCTGAGGCGTTTCGGCGGCATCCGGGACCTCCTGCTCAGTCTTCACAAGTACTTCGGGCTCAAGGATGTGGTTGCTGAGGATCTCGGTGAGTTCTTCGAAGGCGGCGTCCAATGGCGGCTTGATGAGCGTGAGCTCTCCGCCCGCACCCCAGGAGTAGTAGAGCCCATCTCGACGGAGGATGACAGTGTCCAGGGCGCGGACCCATGGCGCACCGGAAACTCCAGCCGCCTCCTGCAGCGCATCCGACCCGTCGCCGGCGAAGATTATACCGCGAGAGTACAATCTCTGAAATGTTTTCCCTTTGCCGATCCGTTATAGCTGGAGACTAAGCACCTAAGAACAAACTGCCCTTAATACCCATTGAATATGTGCATCATTTTAGCGATAGAGTGTTCCAATTCTAAAAAAGAATACCGGCAGTCCTCCATGGGGCGCGACGGTATCGTTGTCGCGGCCTTGAATGAAGGGGGGTTACGTTTTTATTACTTCCTGGTTCATTCTGGGGGGTTTTCAATAAAAAAAAGCTGTTGTTCGTGAATCTGAGGGCTTGATCCTGATTTTGCAAGTTGAATAGTCTTTTAACACCTCATGGAATTTGAAATTGTACCTTATGTATGGTCGTGGCACCGCCTTCTCTGTCGGATGGAGAATCCCTTCCGATCGCTCCTCCTCGAGCCATCTCAACTTGTCGACCAAGATGTTGGCTTTAAAATTCGAAAGGTGTGACAACGAATGAGTTAAGATTCGTCGAACACGGAACAGATAGCAAATCAAAATAAACTTGGACAACAAAATTAGTCAGCGCGGGGGAATTGAGAGGACTGTGAATCAGCGGAGAACGAAAGCAACACCTCCCATCGCTCCCCTCTCTTTCTCTAATCCGCCGCCGGCCGCGGGGGGGGGGGGGGGGGGGGGGGGGGGGGGGGGGGGGGGGGGGGGGGGGGGGGGC
>JACMIG010001116.1:0-22855 GCA_014805385.1 Levipalatum texanum
GGTTAGTGAGAGGGGGTGATCGCGATTGCGAAAAAATGTGACACATCGCACACACAGCTGGTCGCCTCTTATCATCCCAGCATTCTTTGCCCCGCGAGAGCCGATGGAGAGGAGGTCGGACTCGATAGTTTCTTCCTCTTTGAGACCACGGACTTATCAAAATTTGTTTTTCTACATTCCTGCCCGCCCGCAGGTGTCTTTCATATAAAAAAAATGGAGTGCAATTATCCTAGGCTGGCGATTTGCCAAAAAGTAAGTTGATCTACTGAATTCCCTCGGGCTCCCCAGCCCCTCATCGCTTTCCCCATGACAATAGCTCGCGATCTTTCTCTCTCTCACTCAGCGGTCACTCTTCTTTTACACTTCACGCTCGATCGAAGCCGGGCTGTTTTTCATCCCTCCTTCCCTCCCTTCCTCTGACCCTTCATTCTCTCCTACGAAACCAAACCCCTTCCACACGCTATTGACGGGGGAATAAACGTTCCGGACAAAACGCTCTTCGCGCTGCGATCTCTCTCCACTGTTCTCTCGTTGTCTGGCGGTTAGAGAGCCGAGAACAGTGGAGCGAGGTCATAGGGCGATGAGCGTACAGTCCGGAACGTTTATTCCGCCGACAATAGCTCCTGGCTCCCACCTCCTTTCCCTCTCGCGCCCGACCCTCCACGGTTTGGCTGATTCATTCAATCGTTCGCTTCCTTCGCCTTGTTTGGCCTTCGCCACGCTTCGCTCGTCGCATGGCCACATCGTAGCGCCCTATTGATCTACCGATAGCCCGCGGCAAGCTGGACCCCTGACATCCCACAAAGTGTACTCATTCCTTTGTGGTGCTCGACAATATCTTGGGCCGGTGAAATTGATTTCCCTCTCTTCCCGCCCTTATCGATGGACTTGCCATCAAGTGACACGGCCATGAGTCAGTGTCGTAGTCTGAAGCTGGGGGCGCGAGTCACTTCCAGAAAGCGTCCCCCCAGTCTAACCGGTTGAGGGCGTACTGCCACTTTTCCTTTCATCTTCACTTTGACACGGTAATTGTTCCGGGGCACTCTGCCACTGTGATGTTGCATTGTCATTATTGTTGAGAACCCGGCGTTCTACCCGGCGTCCGGCCCCAACCCCAAGGACGGATTGTGCCCCCTTTTGATCTACCGCCTCTAGCCCCGCTTTATGCCCAGTGTCATGCAATGGACAGGGAACAGGGATGGAGGAGGTAGACCAAAAGCGAGAGCAGTCCGTCATAGGTCTTGTCCGGCCGTGGGGATTAGAACGTTCCGGGTTCTCGGCAACATATTTAGTATCTTGGACTAGGAAGAATCTTTCACTTTCGAGCTGATCACTGGACTCCCGAAAGCCGTTCTCTAGGATCCTCTACGATTTTGCATTTGAATACGGGACATTGAGCACTCAAATTCGCCCTGCTAATCAATGCTCTCAATTAGCGTCGATAAGGCCCCGTTTGCATGCTCCAGACGAGACAAATCGATGGGTTTGTCTGGAATGTCTGGCTGGATCTGGTCACATTCGCTCAATGTTCCCCAATTTACGTTCAAGGCTCCTTAAATTCAGAGACAACATGGCTGGCCGCCCGTCGAACGACGACATCTGCCCCGCCAACGTGGCCGAAGGTATTATTTTACACCTTTATAGCCCTTGATCTACCTAATCGATAATTCAATCAATACTGAAGATATTGATTTCAGCCCGTTCGCGCTTCGATCTGTTCTCGGACCACGCACTGGCTACGCGAATGCAGCAAGGCGAATTCGACTCCCACTACAGCCTGAACAGGAACGAGCGACAGCTTGTCGGTGGGTAGAATTCAGGGAATAATAAATACGAAATTCGGGGGCCGATAAAAACTGTTTTCGCTTTCCTTCTACTTTTTCCCTACGATTTTTTTCTTGACACTATTTTCGCCTGCATTGCCAGAGAACCTAGTACCTTCTCTATCTCTGGAAGGAGTAGGAATTTAATGCAAATTAGACATGGACTCCAACCGAGGCGGTGGCTATAGGACCTTTATAGGTGCTGACAATGAGATAAAGGATGCCTTCCGATCGATAGATAGAAGATCAATATAATCGATCAGTTAGAAGTTCTTTGGTGCGCGACAATAGAATTGCTTGCTCCAAGCCCTTTGAAATATTGCACAGCGAAAGTATTATTGCGATAGCGCTAAATAATTGTAAGAGAGCCAGTAAAAGACCCCTTAGAAGTGTTGCGCGGCAAAAAATCTTGTTGTCATGGCGCGAAGAGGGGTCGGCTGATTCACCAGGGGGCATTGCTGGAGACTACAGGGGACAGGGAAAGAGAGGGAGAGAGAGAGAGCACTGCCCTTCAAGAGGACCGAGAGATGCAGAGAACTAAAACAGTGAAAAGATGACCCATCGCGCTTTCGTGAGAAGAACATAGCGGTTCTTCTCATTCGCCATTCTTTTCCCCTCGTCGTCAGTTCACCCACAAATGTCGCTCACAAAATCACAAATGTCGCTCACAATCAAACTCAAGAAGCCCGCATTTTTGAAGAGGATCTTTGGTGAGCTTTGCTGGTTTTACACGGTTTTTAAAGGAACTAGACGTTAGGACAAGAGGTTGGAGGATCTTTGAGCATTATGTGCAGTAAAAATGTTTTAACTGGACTAGATGTTAGAAATAGAATAATTAGATTCCTGCCATTTATCGATTTTATTGATTTATCGATTTGTCTTCAGGCAGTGATACGAAGACGTCGCGCGTCGTGCAGGTGGCCGAATCGCAGCGCGGCCTCCAGGAATACCGCGGACAGCTCGCACAGATGTATTGATTTTTATTTCATATTATTGATTTTCGAAAAATCAATTTTTTTTTAAATCTTGATGATTTATTCAGAGAGGAATCGGACGAGGCCGTCGCGCGCCGCCTCCAGGAGCAGTTCAATCAGGTAAACAATTAAATATAATTTTTGCTGGTCTATTGTCGGGCGCCCAATACCTGAAAACAAAAGTACTGACCCCGAGAGGGATCGATCCGGCGACCTCTCGCGTAAGGATCTGGACCTTTGGCACTCCACCATGATGCCACGCCAATGACTCTCGTCATTCTAGGAAGTGGTCTCGGAGGAGGAGCGAGCACGGGAGGCGCGCCGACGCCAAGCTGCCGACGATGAGGCACTCGCTCGAGAGCTGCAGCAGAGGGTAAGAAGTGGGGGGATGGGAGTATTGTCGGGCACCCAAACGGTAGATGAAAAGTCGGTAGATCATGGCGGTAGATCAATAGAACCATTTTCTCATGGTTCTCGGCAATAATCAGCCATAGGAATCTGGAAATAGATACTATCGAAGTTCTTACATAGATGAATTCTGGGCTCCTAATAAAAAGGGTCCCATGCGAGAAGGCACCTTTGATCATAAACCTCTTTGCAGGAAACGGGCCGCATCGTTGGGTACGGTAGCACGGAGCGGGACGTTGATGGGCAGGTATGCAAAGAACTTTCTTAATTTTTCTATCGCTCCTACACTACAGTGTTAGGGGTCTAGGCCTGTTTTGACAATCTTAGAATTTTTTTAAATTAATTAAAAAAATAATTATTATTTTCAGGCTACCCGCCGGCCATCTCCTCCTCACGGCCGCGCGCCCGCGCACCACGACGAGGCCACGCAGAATGACATTGTGAGTAGTGAGAGAGGAGATGGGGGAGGGGTGAATATTGTCGGGCACCAAAATGGCGTATTCTCTTTTTAAAAATGCATGATCTACCGACGAATTTATTATTGCAAGTTTTGCCCCTGAATCACTCTGATTTCACTTTGCGCTCCCTTTCTGACAATGAGCCAAAGTGGTAATAATTAGGCGGTAGATCAAGAGGAAATTTGCAGTGTCTTGGTGCTCGACAACATTAACAATGTATTTTTTGTTTTTGTGTTAACTAATTTCACCTCTCTATTGCATGCCGTGTGTTCCAGAACTCTGCCATCTCGTCCTCTTTGGTGGACTTTGGAGTAGACGTCGCCGCTCGGACCTATCCCTCCCACACCTCGCTGCCCATCCCGCCGGCCCTCTCGAGGTACCGTAACCCACCAGTCCACGATAGGTTGCTGTCAGTCTGCGATAGGTTGCTGTGACGTAACCGCCCTTCAGGGACGACCCCTTCGCCTCGCCCGAGGAGTATCGCTCCGCCGCGTATGCACCGAGTGCGAGTGTGCCGTTGCTGCGTGAGTTCTACTAATCCTACCGTATCCGCACCACGATTGACGATCGCTAACTGACTTTTGTGTTTTTTTGCAGCGACGCCCCTCGTTCCGATGAGCCTTCACGGAAATGCCGCCGCTCCCGTTCCACTGCTCGGTCTCGCCACGACGACTACCGTACCCCCATCCACCTCGGCTCCCTCCTTCCGTGATGACGCCGCCCCTCCGCCCTACCATGCTCCCCCTCTACCGTATCCCTCCACGACCTCTACCGTACCGTACCCTACCGCCGGGCTACCGTACCCTACCGGAGCCCCGCCCCAGACACTGGCCCAGACGGCACCGTCCGTCAATCCCACCAATCCCTTCCTCGTCGACATTTCATCCATGGCTGGAGCATACTCGGCCCAGCCTCCCCCGGGATATCGGTTAGTTTAGAACTAATTTAATTAATTTAGAATTAATTAATTAAATGTGTGGAATGTTTTTTTTTGTTTTTATTTTGTTCTTTAACGGGGTGAAAAAGGGTATCCCTATCACAGGAAAAATATTTAGTGTATCTTATCGATTTTTTTCAATCAATATATTGATTTAAATTATGTATTCTTTCAGCTCTGAATTCGGCCTGCCGCCTCCGTCGAATCTCGCCATGGGTGGAGGCTACGGAGGTTATCCGGCGCGCGGCCAATAGATCATCCCCCTCCAACTACAGTATCCCCACTGCATCAGATTTGAATTTCCCGCCGTTTTTCTCCTCTCGAAAAAATTACATGTATGTTTTATCGTGTTCTGTTAGCTATAGATTCCCCTTTCACCGTTGCTCCTAAATACGATTCCAGCCTTCAATGCCAATACTCTTTCATTTCCTTGTGTTGACTCAATTGCCAGCTAATCAATATTTCGCCATCAATAAATTTGGATAAATCAATATTTCGATCGATAAATCAACATTTCGCGATCGATAAATTGCGACTGCTATTGATTCTTCCTTCTCATTCGAGACTGTCAGTCTGAGAGGCGGGACGTCGTCTCTCTCCTCTTCTCTTCCGTTGATGGCGACCAATGGGCAGGGATCATTCGCGGATGGCTGTATGCGGGTAAGGCCTCTTAAATCAGGAATATTTTGGCATCATGCCAACAATTACATGGTGAATTCCTTGGCATCATGCCAACAATCTTCAGAACTCCTTCGTCATCTACCGAACGCTCGGGCGCGATGATTTCTTTTTCTTTTTTTTTCTTTTTCTTTATCGTTCCGATCATGGAAGGGACAGGGTATGGGGTTTCTTGTAGATGTCGTGATGATCGGAATTGGGGGCCTTCGTAGACCGGGCAGGGAGTTTATAACCGTATCCGTGATGGATAGGGCATGATAATTGATTCGGGTATCGAAAAGAGTCTTGTTTTAAAGAGGCCATATGGTAGGGTGACAATGTCACCTGGTAGTGAATTCCATGTAGAAATGGTTCGGGACACAAAAGTCGAGTGCGCCGGCTGTATTTTGAAAGGTAGTGAGATCCTCAAGTTATGTGCTCCACGTGTATTATGCAGAGGTGGATTGATCATGATCAAAGAGCTCAGATCCAGATGGGCGCGATCTTCTATGCATTTATGTAGAAACAACAGATCGCTAATAACTCTGCGCGATTCTAGTGTGCGCCAACCTACCTAAATTTCGAGGCTGTCAAGGAGTTCAATATTGATCTTTTCCAAATTGATCCACTCTTCTAGCCTGGACCAGAAGTGCATGCCGCTGCGGTATCCCGACTCATACTGGGAGACCCTCGTTGGATGCCCCGAGATCTACAGTACATTCGGTAGATCTAACTCCGTTTATCGCTGCTAAACATCATAAGTCTCTCCGTTCATCTTACTCCGTTTATCGCTGCTAAACACCGCAAGTCTTTCGGTACATCTTACTGCGCTTAGCACTGCTAAACACCGGAAATCCTTCCAGGCGTGATCAACGGCGTCTCGATGCTGCTCATTGGCGTCGTGGCGAATATGGTAGATCAATCGATTACTAATCGATAATTCCCCCCTCCCCCAAAAAAATAGACCGACGTCCACGAGAACGTCTCTGTCGAGTACCTGCGGGAGGCGGAGCGTCGACTCATGGAGGGAGCTCCCCATGTACTTACTGCGTTTAGCAACCTAAATCCCTCGGAGTTACTCCGTTTAACAAATGCCTTGAAGGTGTGCTACATCAGTACGATGTTCATCGAGCACGCCAGCCGCAAGGAGGGACTGGGGAGGTGGGGCTACAAAACAGCGGAAGTCTCAATCAACCCGGAATATTCCACGGAACTCCTGATGCGTGCTCTCGATCAAGTCAAGAAGGGCGTCCCCAATGGTATTGTCGCTACTGTGTTTAGGATTCTAATCCCCGGATCCCGTCTATTCCCCGGATGCCTTTACCATCGTCTATTCCACGGATACCTTCAGGATCCATCGTCTATCTACACGTCCAGGCAGACAACTCCGCCGGCTGCAACCTCTACGAATCCATCGGATTCATGCGAGCCGAGATCCTGCCAGGGTATGGCGCAGTGGGTAGTGGCATGGTTCATGATTTGCAAGGACAACGTTCGAATCCCCCGTGTGACCGATCTTTTGCAGCTACTACGCAACGAGCCAGACCAGGTCGGGGGCGGTATTCGGCAGTGCTGATGCCTTTCTCTACTATCGAACGCTGTAGAGAAACTCATCAAGAAATGATGACCACGTTATCTACGAGATTGATCAATACACCGCGTGACTTTGAATGAATAAAATGAATTATTCCCTTATTCTGAAGTGTATTTTGCTGACCAACTCTGATCTACTATTTTGCTGAGCTACCGCGCTCAATTTATAGAATAATAAAACGAATTTTTTCCCTTAATCTGTTGTGTATGTTGCTGATCTACCTGGAGGCCCATACCTATTTATCGGCCATTTTCTCAGTGCAGAATGGAATGCTCCAACAAGGGGACTGGAGGATAGTACATCGGGCCTTCTGCAATAACAGGGTATAAATGGCGGTATCTCGTATTCCTTAGTGTCACCTGATGCCTAGTGTTACGTAGCAGATGGGAAGCACGGGCGCGAACGTGAAAGAGTAAAGGGGCCTCTCAAGGCATGGAAGGAAAAATACAGTCGAGATAGTACGACGAATACCCTAGTTTAGACATTATGTGCACGAAATGCGACTATAAGCCGGAGACTTTCCTAAAGGTAATAAATATAAAATACAAGAAATCTAAACGGCTCTAAAAAGGCTCTAAAAAGTAGTGTTTTCCCGTGCTTCAATCAACAACTACTGGCTGCGAATCAACAAAAGCTAGATAACAAGTCCGTCTAAAAGCCGCAATGGAGATAATATCAATCTCCAACGTGCAGGGCGCGGCGCCTAATTATTAATATATCAAAAATGATAATAATGTTGAAAGCAACATCTTACAGATGGATTAGGAAGGCATGCCTAGTGTCAAACCTAGTGTCAAGGCTATTCTGTAAAACCGTCCGGATTAAATGGGTGTGAATGAAAATAAAACAAATCGTGAAAAATACTATTGCAAAGGGCGATCGATTGATCGCAACATACTACTATAAAAGGGTATGAATATTAACTAGTTTGGGATCATAGTTTCTGGGAGGAGAAGAGACTCATACAGCTGAACCTACCATTGCAAATCGTTCATCAAGGCACTACTTCACTACTTCAATGAGTTGAGATTAGGGGATGCATACATCCGTATAAAAGATCATAACCAAGTATTCATTCCGAAATCGGAATATATTTTTAGGAATATTGGCGCGTGAAATCGCGCATGTGGCCGTAGATACCGCGCGAGTCTTCCTCGCTGCAAAATGTTACCAATTTTTCTCGTGGTCAAAATGATGGCCCATCGTACTCTGGCCGCTCCCCTTGAACTACCGTACCTCATCACATTATCGTGGAATTTGCGCATCTCATCAGTGGAGGCGCAGGGCGGCGTGGTGGAGAAGGTGGAGATTGCAGCTTGGAGCCACGAGGAAAAATCCTGCAAAGCACAATGTTTCCATTCAATCAATTTATGGGTAACCGCGACGCGAAAAAGTCCTACCTGCGGGGAGACGCGCTTGAGCTGGATGAGGATTTCGGCGGTGTCACGGCGCAGGTGCGAGTTGAGTTCGAAGAGTCCGCCTCGCAGCGTGGCCAGCGTCATGGCAGCGCCCTATAATGAATGGATAATAAAGATATTGATTTTAAAAATAAATAAATATCGATTAATTCCGGTACCTTCTCGCGGAGGATTGTAGCGAGGGCGGAGACGCCTGCGTCCATGTAATTCTCCCTCCGTGCTGACAGTAGCTGGTCGATGGACTGGCAGAGGAATCTGAAGGATGGAATATGAATTTATAAAAACAGTTCACGCAAAGAATAGTTGTTTACAAAGAAAGAAAAGGTAGCGAACTCTCGAGAAATCACAACTAACCCTACCAAGTGACATGTGTTAATATTTCGCTTGGATGATTGTTGAAGAAATCCAGAATGTCTTGTCAAATTTTTAAGCCCGTAAAGGTGCAAAAAGACCCCATTCCATAAACTACGAATAACCAGAAAATATCCGTAGATCAAGTGGTGCGATCTATACGTATCGGTTATCGCCAATACCTGTTAACGCTGCGATTGGCGTCCTGGTGGTCGACGGTGATGGCGGCGATGGCGCAGTCAAAGAGGGGCGCCGCCATGGAATGGGCGAAGAACGACGACGGGCACCTCGTCACGAATCTGAAACATTTGAATTATTTTTTCCGCTTTATTTATTCAGTCGTCGTTCCCAAATCATTTTCCAGGCAAAATGTTTAGCCTGGAAGCTTTAAAAAATTCTTTCCCGCCATTTTCATTCCGTCCTCGGTTCTATGCCAATTTTCATCTAAAAATCGAATCGATTAGAAAATATCGATTGGCCAGGCAGTCTGTCTGGACGGCTGACACTTTTCCCCTCCACTTCCCTCGACTGACTCCCTCTGCGTCTGGACGGCCCTCCCTCTCTCCCCTTCCCCTCGTCATCTCTTCTCCTCCTCTTCATCCAGATGATCAAGGAAGGCAACCACAACTACATCATCGTCTCCTGGTACCTGGAACAGAGCCAACCATCTCAAATCATTCTTATTGATTTTTAAAAAATCAAAAAATGCCCCTAAATAGGTATGACTACCTCGCGGTGCCGATTGCCCTCTGCTGGTTCATCGGACTCGTCTGGATTGTGTGCATGGTCATCGTTCAGGTCCGTGAGATCGTAAATCAAAATGGGCGGGAAATTTAAAAAAGCGCGCCAAATTCAAATCCTTCTCCAGCCCTTCTTCCTGGTGAATGGCGAGGTGCCGAAGCAGCTGCCTTTTGGATATTGCTGTGGCGGAAAGCGAAAGCGCCAGCACCGAAGGGTTTCCGCGGAGACTCCCGGTAAACCCGGCTCGAATATGTTTCACCCCTAGGACCTTATTCCCTTCAGAATCTGCCCGATCGGCCAAAAGAGGCTCATCGGAATCCAAGTCGCAGCGGGCTGCCTAGGAAGGCCCCCTTGGTCTACTCGTCTTCTCTCTTCCTCCCGTACTCGCTCTCAACGACTGACCCAAACATAATGGCACGCGCCCCCCGCGAACGCAACGCGATCGATAAATGGAGATTTATCAACATTACTCCCAGTGTTGAATGGTAGTTCAGTTCTTCCCATATTTGAATTACCTGCTGCCAAGCCGGAAGAGGTCATCGAGCGTATCCGGATTGTCACGGAGTCCATTCGGCTTGTTGAGCTCGGCAAACGAGCGCGTTGCGAGGGTCTGCAACAATATTGTTTCACGAGTAACCATAGGAGCGTCAGTGTCGTGTTGACGCATCTTCTGCCACTCACCTTCACCATCTCCAGCAGTCCCGCCTGCAGATCCAGCAGCATACCGTATTCATCGACCTGTAGAAGGGAATTAATTTTTACTGTACATAATGAGCAGGGAGGAAAATATTCAGCGGAACAGTATATAAGGACAAAAAATACATATATAAAAAATAAATAAGGCCAACTTACGAGAATACTTGCGAGGTAGAGGATGCATGAGTGCGGGTACGAGCCGTAGACGGACATCATCTGAAAAAGTACGATTTTTTTCATTTTTTTAGCACAATTAGCACAAAGGAAGCTTCCTTCATAGGTTCCGTACAATAATCATCTCCCACCTGGGTAACAAGCGGCTCGACGAATCCGCGGCTCTGAACACCGAGACTGCGGACGAGGAAGCGAATGGCGCGGCAGATGTGCTCGACGACGCTAAATAACATAAGTCTCATTTATTTTATAATGTCCTGGGGTCTCACCGCGAATTGTCCTGGAATGCCTGGAAGGCGCGACTGATCGACACCCACAGTTCGTGCGCCAACTGAAGCCAAGGCGCTGGTCGGTCGCCGTGCTTCTGAAAAAAATAGACATAATTTTACTGATTGAAAAAAATGCCGTTGTTTTGCTAATAATAAACCTCTGCTATTAGGTTGTAAAGTAAGTTTCCGGGCATGACGGCATTAAATGACGGCATACAGGCGATGCCAATTGAAATATGCGCCATTGGTATGGGTGATCTTCTGCCTTCTACCCTATAGCTTCTGGAAGTCCTCATAGTTGAGGCCATAGAGATGCGAGGCGAAGAAGTTGACGAGGCCGGATTTGAAAACGTCGCGGATTTCATTTTTTTTTCGCTGCGGTATAGTGATGAATCTGGCTGATCAACTGGTCATCGGATAGGTCAATATTGGGAGAATAAAGTAGGCTGAGTAGGTCGGTCCAGAACAAATGAGCCTGTTTAAACGCGATTTTATCGCGAACTTCGGAAAGGATCGCGCTGGAAGTAGGTTTTTTTTTCTGTATTCTACGCTTCTTGAGGTGTGCAGCTTTGACCTCTTGTGGTTGCTTACAATTAGTTGGAAAAGAGATCCCACTACACAGTGGTTTGTGGGCCTTCGAGATACTGTCGCTGAGACGCCCCTCGTGCGGCATTTTTGAGGAAGATAGAGCGTTCTACGAACACATTGCTCCGGACAGCAATAATGGAGCATATAGAGACATGTTCGGATAACACAATAATCAGAGACACCGCGATTTTCAGGGTCTTCTGGAGAGATTAGCGAGCTAGCAGGGAGCAAATCGATGTTAGCTGCGTGTACACTGTAATGTCCTCTCCTAAAGCACGAGATATGCCGGAATGAGCATGCGTCTCAATCAGGATATAAGAATGTCCGGAAACTTACTTTACAACCTAATAATTTACCTCTGCTTGCCACGCCGGGACCTCGCGGAAGACACTCGAAATACGATCAATCCACAACACGGGCTGCCTGCAAAAAGATGGATACGGTGGATCAGCGCATGGTTTCAGTAGATCTGGTCACGGCTACGGTTGATCAGCGCATACCTCGAGATCGACCTCCATGCATCGCGCTCGTTCTCGTTGCTTCCGTTGTTGTTCTCCATAGTGGACGCCGTCAGGGACTGAAATGTGTATAAATAAGATTTCGAAGATGAAAGCCAACACAACTTATTGATTGATAAAAACATTTGAATTTTAAAAAAAATGATCACCAGTTCGAACTGCGTCTTAATGGCGGTTCCCATGCCGTTGAGAATCGTAGCCATCTCCGCCTCCGGCAGGTTCATCGTCACGAGGGTTATCGCTGAAAATATATGGTGAGCTAATTATCGTTCCGCTGAATATCGATTCCTCCTGCTCAATATTTGCAGTAAAATTGAATTCCCTTATTGCTGAAAATACAGAAAACACATGAAAATACATGTTTAGCCAACTAGGCAAACAACAATCTACTCAAAATACACCAACGTGTAACGGTCGCATAGTTGAAACCTAACCAAAAGATACAGACTTGCAAATAAATGAGAGTCATTAATTTCAGGCTACAGTACCCCGTAGAAGGTAGCTGACGCCTCCCTCGACGCCTTTCGCGTTCGTCGTCATCGCCTCGAGGCACGGTATCAGCGAGAGGAGCTTGCTAAAAAAGCAGATATTTTTATATAATAATAAATAGAATGTTACAAAAATAACAAATACGAATTAAATTGCGAAATTACCTCGCTGTTCCACTCGGAGCCATTGCCGACGCGCATTTGCATGCAATCTGCAAGGAACGGAATGAACACAATTTTTGAGATGGAAATAAATAGCAAAATGCTCGACAAAATCTATGAGTGATCGCCCAATGATTATAACACTCGGTGCTATGTCCAAAAGGAACCAGCGTTCCTCAGCTTTGCATTCCCCCACCACCCGACAAACCATGAGAATTACAACTCGATAAATCGATAATCGCATCTTACACTGCAAATGGCCTCGCCGGCGGCGGAAGCGAATTGAGGCTGGAGGACGAGCTCAGCCAGCCACGCGACCGTTGGTTCGACGTACTGCGGCGAGCCCTGGAGCCACTCGCACGAGCCACCTGAAAATAAAATTATCAAAAAATAATGTTTTTAAATTAAATTTAAAAATCTATAAACCAACTAGAATCAGCTATTTTACCGCTACATTTTTGCTCTGCCCCAGTTCTGTGCTGCCTTTCGCCATTGTTTGAATCACATCCGATAGTTAGTATAAAAAATAAGTGCATGTGCATGAGGAAGTGCTATTATCAGTCATAAATTTGGACCTGGATGTTTTTCAAAAGGCACAATTAAAAGATTATTGATTTCCAGGTGGTAGGCAAACATTCGAAGATTCAAAGCGCGTTAGACTGACCCATAACTTCTGCGGGCATGAAAATTTCTCTTTTCACGAAGGGTGACCGAGCGCGCGACCGGGATCCTCCACAAATTTCATGGCCTAAGACAAAGAGAGAGATCGTTTAGAGCGGGCGGGGTGCAGGATGCTGAAGATGACGAGAGCGTGCGATACAATTTAGCAGCAATAAAGTCAGATTCCAGAGGAAAATATTATTCTTGAAACTGGTGCAAAGCAGCTTCTGCAAAGCAGATTGGCAAAAATACGTTGCTAACCATGCATAGCTCCCTATTTTCTTCTCATTTTCCGAGAGAAAACCCCTTGCAAAGCCAGAATGACTGCGAAAATGGTGGAACATTTTGTCATGCGACCTGAAAAATCAATAAAATAATTCCTACGCACCGAGGAAGCTTATGGCCGTGAGGAGGAGGGCGGGATGTGTGGATGCAGTGGGAAGGCCGACGATCGCTCCGATTAGCTCCGGCATGACTGACGCCTCGTTCCTGCAAGGAGGACAGTTTACATTCACTGAAAAGCCTAGTAACGGATGCCCTACTGTATTTATCATTATAAACGTAGTAACGAATACGCTACTGTATTTAGCGTTGTCAGTTGATCAGAAGATGGTAACGCACGGCAGAAGATTGCCGACGACGTGGCTGGCGACGAAAAGAGCCGCCTCGCACTCGTCCCACGTGCCGCCCGAAGTTGAGGAAGTCTTCATCGCGTCGAACATCTACAAGCACATCCAGTATATTGTATTGACTTGATATCAGTATAAATTTATTTTCTAAATAAGAAAAATTTGCACTGGTCACTCGTCAGCGGAAAATGAACAAATGGTGGAAAGACTCCATGTAATTCGGAAGCGTTTTTTCCAGAAAAGCTTTTGAATGTTCCAGGGTGCATGATAAAAGGAATCATCAAGATAATAAATATTCACCAACCATGGCAACGCACTCGGTCGTGCTCACTATGTACACGACATCCTTGATCGTTTCCGCTGCCTGCAATTCGAACCATGACCAATTATCGAATTGCAATAGATAAATGAATTAAAATAATTCAAATGAAAATTAACGTCGTTTTCTCACAATAAACAAAGTAGTCGGGAGTAAAAAAAACAAATCAAACCTTGGCCCGGAAGTCCAGAAGATCGCAGGAGGACTGTGGGAGGCCGAGCTGGAATTATTGATTAATTGGAATAACAAAATAAAATCAAAATTGTTTACCATGTCGGTGTCGTATCGCACATGGCCTATGAGCGCCTTGAGATACCTGCAGTGCGGGAGTGTACATGAGTATTCAAGCAATCGCTATTATCGAGGTTCAAGTTCGACTTTTTCATCAATTCTTGAAATGCCATTGGAAGTTCATTCTTGGAGTTCGTGTATTTGAAGAGAATAGTCCAGATCTCACTTTCGAACGTGTGGTGCGAACTTGAAGACGTATTCATCTTCGTCGATCTGCAATGCATAGCTTGACCATGAAAACATGAATAATCAAAACAAAATCATGCTCTCGTAGTATAGTAGACGCCCTAGGCTTATAAGAACGAACTGGGCATAAACATAAGTCTTTCCGAACCTGGAAAAGTCCCTCCGAAATGCGGTACCACACCGGGAACGTCATCTCGATTAGCTGGAAGAATGATTGTTTTCGAATGTTCTGTCATACACTCCTTCCCCGTCACTAACCGAATAGTCATGATGATCAGCAATGTCGATGAGTATGTCAAGGTTAACGAAAGACGCGAATCCGGCCTCATCAGTGTCAGACGCTCCATTGATGATGAATTCGGAGAAGGACTCCACCATCTCCACCCAGATACGCGCGATGTTTTGTAGCCTGGAAATATCATTTTGAAGCATAATTCTGCAGTGAGGGGTCATTGTGCACAGTATGTGCAGTGCTGCAGGTTTCCACCTGGCCCAAGGGCTGCCCATTCTGCCCACTCGACCCAGACCGTAATTGGGCTATGATTTTCGGTGCATTCGATGCACCGTGAGTTCCTCTTTCAGGGGAACCTGAAAGCATGGAGAATAATAGCCTCATAGGCCTGGGACGAGAGTGGGCGAATTGTGCGCTCAATTGCCAGGTGGAAACCTGCACTACTGTTGCAGTAAGCGAAAAGGAGATTCAGCATTAAATATTACGCTGGTCCCGCATCACCGCTTTGCGGGACCAAAATGCTTCTTTATCATTCATAAGGAATTCCCAATTCACTTACCGATCCAGATCTTCCTCCTTTTTCGCAGCAGCAAACGGATGGCGTAGCCCAACGCATCCCCTGCAAATCAGAGTGTAGATTTTTCAGAATGCTCCAAACCTGGAGCTTTCACACTCGTCCACTTCTATCATACTCACTTTTGCAGAGCATGTGCCAGTTGTCGATGCTTCCGTGGATCGTCGGCGCGTATGAGTCCATTTACAACGCACGTCGTCGCCACCTCCACCAGCGACGTAGAGGTAGCGAGATCGCCCTGCATAGAATGTTTAAAATAATATTAAATTAATTTAAAATACAATGAAAATATATCACGTACCAGCGACATAAAGGCGTATTGGAGAAGGGGACTTGCGGCAATTTCATCTGTCGGCACCAGAGGATTCGTAAAATAGGCACCGAGAGTTCCAATCACCTGAAACGTGCTGATTGGCAAACAGCATAAGAATACAGTTCAGGAAAAGAATTTAATAAAAAAAATTAAACTGTACAAAATAATAATTAGACATCGAGAAGATGAGAGAGGGGGAAGGCAGTTTTATCCAAAAAAATAAAGCAGAACCATAGAAATTTGGGGAAAATTCGGAGATAAAATACATGCCTTCTTGATGAGGTCCTGATCTCCGGCTGGCACTGCTTTCTCGAGGACTTGTGTCTGAAAAACAATCAATAAAATTGGAGGAAAAATCGAAAATTACGGAAAGGTAGATTCCAAAGCCCGTACCAGAAATAGGAGAACGCTATTCGTGCTGGCAGCAATCTCCTCTCGAATGCGCGTCCGCCGAGACTCCCCGACCGATGAGGAATCAATCTGTAAACATTCAATTAAAATCAAAGATATTTATTGGGCGGGAAATGATCCGTCCAAACCGTACCTCTTCCGGGAAGACCTTGAGGAGCACGAGGAGTATCCGCGTCCGATCACCGTCCATCGAATTAAACCTACAAATGTTTCACAATTATTTGGCGTGAATAATGGCGACTCACTTGTTGAGCAGCTCGGCCAGCCAATCATTCCATTCGTGCACCTGGAACCAGGACATATTTTAATATGCTCGCGAAGCCCGGTAAGTTTGCGTCGAACCTCGGGAAGATCTTACCTGAATGTAGAGATCGGCCAGGGCGAGACAGAGCTGCGTCGTTGTGACGTCGGTGAGGTGATCGAACCGTGTCGTTTGGAGCTTACTAAAAAGCCAATTTAGTTTGAAGAGACTATTTTCGTCGAGATCAGTAAAAAAACAACGGAATCTTACCTCAAGTGGGAGATGATGCTCTCACGCAGGGAAATCAATGCCGTCGGCGGAATCTCGGATAGCGACTTTTGGATCTTGTGCCTGGAAAATAGACCAGTAATGGCGAAGTAATTGCGTGGTACGGAAAAGAGATACACACATCACAGTGTGTGCGTGGTACATGGATTTACTGCCATTTCCTTGCATCGATCGAGTACCTGAGAGTCTGTGCGGAGAAGCAGACGGAGACGGGATCGCGGTGCTCGCTCAGGAGGCGATCGCACGTTGTCCATACGCCCACCTGAAATCGAGTTCAAAATGCATCCTTAAAATCGATATTTTTTCAAATATTTCAATTATTCTAGTACCGTAAATTGGTACCCGGGATGTGTTTATACAAAAAAATATAAACTGATTCCGTACCGTCTTCTGATACTCGGTGAGCCAGGTGGAGGCTGCCTGGGTGGCTTCCGGAGGAGCGACTCCGCCATACAAAGTGATGATGGCAGCGTGCACGGCCGCCGTTTCCTCGTCGCTCATGGCGGAGGTGGGACTGGAAATATATTTAAAAAAATTATAAATGATAATTATAAAAAAAAAGATAATTATCATCACGAGCAAGGTTGACGCGGGAAAAGTGTCGATTTGAAATTTTAGATGATAAAAATGTTAAGAAAGTCCGAGTGGCGGGAGAACGCGGAAGCGGAGTGTAGAGCTGCTGCACAAGTGCAGGAAAGGAAAACTTGTTATCTTTCACTTTTCATCCCACAAAATGAGCAATGAAGTTCAAGGACAAAGAACACGACTGCGCTCCCTGCAGCCGAAATTAGATGCTCTATGTGAAGTGAAGTAGATTTCCTTCAACACCTTACCGAAACCTATCTCATACGAAGAGTCGCGTAGAGCAGAGGCGTGAGTGAACACTAATCAAAGATAACGACCTACGGGTAACTCTCGGTGTCAAACCGAAATAAAATAAATTCAACAAAGAAATCAAAGTTCCAAGAAAGCTTCTTTACCGCAAAACGGAAAATGAAACATGACTAATGTACAACTGGCAGCGGAGCGATAGGAAGTGACACAGACATCACTAGAACTTGCGAGGTAGCGCAACGGCTCGTCAATATATTTCGGGAGAAGAAACTCGTACTGCTAATAACGAATAATGTGAAAGGCACCTTCTAGATCGCCAAAGCTGATAAATTTTTCATCGGATTTCCTAGAAATCAAGCAGATCCACACGGGACTCGAAGAGGGCGCGGAAAGCGCCAATTCCCGCTTCGTAGCCACCTGAAAATATTATCGCATTATTGGTGAGCATAGGGCTCGCGTCAAAATACACCCACCTGCGAGAGCATCGTTTTTCGCTGCACGCATGTACTGTAGGTATCCCAAGTCCTCGAGGCAATCTGAAATGAACAATATTTGCCCCATAGTACCGTATTCCGGCAGGTGCCCAATCGTACCGTTTTCCGGAATATTCGCCAAATCATACCGTAATCCGGCAGAGGAGGTCCATTGATGAGGAGGATGGGCGGGACGTAGGTCCACGCACGATGGTCGGAGTCGCGCATCTGCCCCACATTCGAGAAGGAGATCTGGTCCGCGGGTCGCTTGCGGGATGCCGAGATTTCTAGAACGCATTATTATCAGACTTCGTTAATTTTAGGCAAAGAAAACATATTTAAAAATAGACAAATAGATATCCGAATATTCACCCTTGGCCCTCCGCTTCTTCTCCTCCTCCCGCTCCTTCTTCTCCATCTCTGCTTCGATCTGGCGCTTGCGCTCGCGATCCAGGATGATCTAAACATATTATTACTTTTACAACAAAAAAATATTCAATAAACCTCGGCAGGTGCATTGCTGTCGCGCAGCTCGTCCATGAGGGCCTTGGTGTCGATGGCAGTGTTGGCCTTGGCGGTGGCGGCGCGATGATCGGCGAGCTACAAGTAAATAGAATAATAGACGGGGCAGGGGTTGTTATTCCGTCGAAAAGCTTTCGAGAATCGGTTTTCATGCCCCGCAAATTGCTATTTGAACTGGCCAACAAAACGGTGGATCAAAACACAGACAATCCGTCTGTGCTGATCGCGAGTGAACATTCGACATTCAAAAGGCACTCTCCAAATTCGTCGTGATGAAACAAAAATACGATTACTCACAACAACGGCGGCCTTCTTCTTGGCTTCGCTCTCTTCACGAAGTTGGTCCAGTACCCAGAGCTGGTCAGCGTCGAGTCTGACATGTAGATCGATTTGAAGGCTTAGTTAGCCTCCTCTCTTCTCACCTTTTGCGATTCTTCTCGATCAGCTCCGCATTCTGCTCCTTGAACTCGTTGATGGACGCATCAGTCTATAATAACATAATAATCATGTTTATCAGAAGTTGGAGATGTGGCAATTAACGTGGGGACCGAAACAATCGCACCTAGTAACCAAGACTACCAACTAAATCGATACACGAGTCGAAGTGCAAAGAATAATCGAAAATTCGTGCTCTCGTGTGACCACAACGTGTAATATTGTGTATGTACGAGTCTATCAGAGAGAGCCCGACCACACACTTCAAAAATCTGCAGATCTTCCTCTTGAAAGAATAAAATATTATTAATTGTCAGGAGATGAAATAAACTTACGTTCTCCACGTCGTAATCGTTAGCGAGGCTCCAGACGATATTTTCCACCCTGAAGCACGATTTGAAGATCCGTCTCAAATAATTTCCTCACATCTCGAGGTAATCATTGAATTCGCGCAGTGTCTGGAAGTCGTCTTCTTTTAGGTTGTAGATCTGAAAATGCACGATAAATCACACAATTTTTATCGTGACTTGAAATTAAGGAAAACTGAATTAATGGAAAACGACCTTCTTGAGCCGCTTCCGAATGTTGTTCTCCTTCTCAATGTGAGGATCATCGAAGACCTGAGATTTTCCCGCATGAATAAAGGGTTGAGAAGGCACAGTTTGACCTGCTCCCAAAACGTATTCTTCCTCAATGTCCTTCCGCAGATATGGCATGGAGCTGCGTTGCGCGCGTACAAGTTTTCCACGCAATTTCTGAAAAATGTAAATAATTCAGCATGAGTAGGGTTGAGCATTTATTTGAAAAATGTATTATTACTTGCAGAGTGGATGGGCGCACTCATTGATGAGCATGACAAGGGTCTGCAATGCGAACAATAAATCAAGCTTCTTGAGGACGACTAGAAACCGTCATTAACCCACTTTATTAGTATATTCACTGGACTTGCACTTGCTGCACTCCTTCATGGCTGCTATTCGTTAGTTCGAGTAGGTGGATGATTCTGGAATAAATATCAATTTATAGAACTGTAATGCAGAAAAAAATCCAACCTAGGGCTTCGTCACGGGATCCTGGCGCTGCTTTCTCCGAGCAGCTCCCTTGGCGTCTGCCTTCTCGTCGATAGCCTCCTCTATGAACGTCTTCTGGTGCGGATAGAGCTGAAGTTGAAAGTGATTAAAATTCGAATGCTTTTTTCAATTTTATTCTTCAAAAAAAATTGCATTATGAATAATGAGTAGGTAAATAAAAAGAAATCAATTACGCGGCAAGCAGTGGTCAAGGCGCAAATTTCAAGCCCTGATAATTTTTATTATTTTAGTAACTAAATATAGGCGAGCACAAACCTGTCCGAGAATAACCTGGCGTCGGATCACGGCAAGCGCGTCTTGTGACTGCTGAAGCGAAGTTTGAAGAAAAACGACAGGACATCGCAAACCTTGAGAAGCTCTTGCTGCTTGGTGGGATCAGTAACGCCGCGGTTTGCCTGCAAAGACATTTTTTCTCAGAAATATCCATGAAACAGATTACCTCGAAGTTATCACGAATCCGTCGACGCGCGAAAGAGCGGTGGTTGTGCTGAGCAAGCTGAAAAAAACATTTCCCATAATATCGATATTTTCCAGCTTTGAGTATCAAAGCCGTAGTTTCAGTAACTAGAAAAAAAAACCCCAATATTTCCCGCAGCTTTGAGCGATGAAATACCCAACAGTTTCAGAAATTATTATCGATATTTACTCTAGAAAAAATACCTTGGTGGCTTCTTGCTGCAGCTGCTTGTAGAGCGAGATCCACGTCGAGCGCGGAACGGCAGCGGTCATGCGTTGAAGCGTGCGCCGACTACCGCAATCTCCTAAAATAGCGGATATTTTTTATTATAATAACGGCTTAAGGAATCGCACCACGGGGTAACACGAACCGCTCCGCCAACCGGAGCCAGTTCAAGTCAGCACAAGCCGGCCGAAAGCGGCCGGCCGATTTCGAAAATGTGGACCGTGGAATAGGTCAACGAACTCGTGTTCTACTTGCCAGTTCACAGATAGAATTTACATCTGCACAAATTCAAAATATTGAAAAAAAATATGTTTTCACTGAAAAAAAATCGTCGTTTCATCGAGATCAAAGAATCGATAATGGTTCAAAATCAGAATTTGGTAAAAAAAAATTGTAAATACAGTTAATTGCCGATTGCCGAAGAGAGGTGCGAAGCCCACGGGGCCCATCAGCAGACAATCACCCGCTGATCTACGCTGCCCCCTCCTGGCAGAAGGAACTCGCGCTCCCTCCGCGCCCTTTCTGAGGCTTCCGAGGCTCACTTTCGCCTCTGGGGAGATCGCAGCTCGACCCTCCCTGATGAGTGGCAAGAAATCGATGCGTACTTTGTCCTTCCTCTCGGACCTCATGGGGAATCCTTCATGCGCAATTATTGCCGGGAACCAAACCACACTAGATATTGATTTTTATTAGATATTGATTTATGAACTCCCGCCGTATACCGAATGATCTAAAGCTGCAAGCGATAATATGAATACCGTAATATACCGCACGACTCCAATATATACCGTAATCATTGGCCATGTTGCAGCCGCTTCTCGCCGACGGGACGACTGGACGACGACGGCCGGGACGACGACGTCCTTCCCATCTGCCACTCGGAGGTGGGCCGATCCAAGTCCTCCTCCCTATCGGAGGGGGACGGCTCAAGGTCCTCCTCCCTGTCGGAGGGGGCAGAGCCCGGCCCTTCTCCCTGTCGGAGAGGGGCCGCTCCCAAGTCCTCCTCCCTGCCGGAGGTGATCTACAGGTCCTCCTCCCTCCCGGAGGGGGACATCTACAAGTCCTCCTCCCTGTCGGAGGGGTAAAACTGGTGAAAAATACGGTGCCGGTACCGTTTAAAAACATGGTAAAATGTGGTTCCGGTACCGGTACCGGAAAATTGGGTAGAAAAATTACAAAGGTTTAAAAAATCCCGGTGGCCACCGGAGGAAATTGCTTTAAAAATGACCGGTAGCTGCCGGTAAAAATGGGTAGAAAAATTTAAAAAATAAAAATATGTGTAAAATTAAAATTAAAATTAGTAAAATTAAAATTGGTAAAATCACTCCCAGCTCGAAGAGCTGAGAGTGATTTGTTCGCTCGTATTTATTCGTTTCATTCGTATCCTCTCTTGTTTTCTCGCTTCTCGCTCCTCTTTGCCCTCTTTGTCTTTTTCTCCTCTTTTTTCCTCTTTTCTGGCTACCATTCCTTGGAATGGTAGCCAGAAAGCCGACGACATGGGCCCGCCGGGGACGATTGCGGACGCCCATCAGGTACGATATCATGGGGGGATTTGAGGGAATCGTAAACTGATTTATCGATTTCAGGCCAATCGACGTCGGCGCGAGGTACCGTATCCCCCAAGTCTCGGCGACATGATCTACTCCAGGGCCTCTCAACGACCCCTCATCGGCACTCACGAGATGACTCTACAACACGCATGACCCCCCTTCCCTGGTCACATAATTCACCCAAACTGCAGCATCTTTCGTGTTCAAGAGCCCGCCACGGAAGGGGAGTCAACTTCCCGCCCCTCCCCAGCAGGTACCGAATCCCTGGGGATTTGAGGGAATCGCAAACTGATTTATCGATTTTAGGCCATCCGAAGTCAGCGCGAGGTACCGTATCCCCAAGTCTCGACGACATGAACAAACTGCAGCTCGTTCGAGAGCTCGCCGTGGACGGGGCGTCAGCTACACACCCCTCCCCAACAGGTACCGTATCCCGGGGGATCTGGGGAATCGCAAACTGATATATTCCAGGACCATCGTCCTCGTCACGCGGTACGGTCCCCCTACTCTCGGCGTCATGTGATCTACTCCAGGGCCCTTCGTTCTCAACGGCACTCGATCTCAAGAGCACGACATCAGGAGGCACACAAAAATCGTTACCTTTTAATTTTCCCCCTTCCCTCTCTTAATCTTTCTATTTAATGACTTCGCGGGACGATCCGCGGGACGAGGATCTTCATCCCTTTTCCCCCTTTTTCACAATTCCACTTTGCTTACCTTGCTTTCCTTGCGCGCATTTCTCATTTCGCATTTCGCATCACTCTTGTGCTCGCTCGCTCTCCGCCCCGGGGGGGGGGGGGGGGGGGGGGGGGGGGGGGGGGGGGGGGGGGGGGGGGGGGGGGGGGGGGGGGGGGGGGGGGGGGGGGGG